>VZTO01015661.1:0-68246 GCA_013400615.1 Syrrhaptes paradoxus
ATAACCTGGTTACTGGATGCAGATCACTAGTGCTAGAGGGAGAGTGGGTTCAAGATCACAGCCTATCCAGCCATAGAGATATCAGGTGATATCGCTGGTGGATATATCCTGGCAATAAGTCGAGGTACAGCAAATGGCATTACTTACTGGAAGCATTATCACTGTATGCCATTTCATCCTCTTTTGGGGAAAAAGATGTGGCAAAGTCAGCTGTGAATTCCCACTGTTCGGCTTGTCCGATCTGCTGGAGTACTTGACTAACACGCATGACATTCAAAACATAAAGACAGAGGTCTTGTTGCTTACCTGTTGGGTTGGGATAGCTGATCGCTGGAAGAGGAAACAGAAAAACAAGAAGTCAGAACACTAGTATTCCTTCAAACCGCAAATCATAGAAAACAAACACACCAGGAAAGGTCATAGATGCACAAATCTCCTGGCAGCATCCCTGTGCAACAGCAGTGTTCAGCATCTGCCTTGGTGATGGAACAAGACGCTGACCCTCTGATCCAGCAACAGAGCTTAAAAAAACCCCAGCTAAGGGGGGATCCTGAGATTGCACAGGGGAACCCTTCTGGCAACCCGAGTTTNGAGTCAGGGGATCTGTTCTTTCTGCTGAAATGCAGGGTCCAAGCTCCTGAGGGGAGTGAAGAAATCCCAGGGTTGTGGGAATGGGCAGAGCTGTGAGCTGTTGAGATGCTGGGGGGAGATGATGGTCAATGTACACCAATGGGATGATCTGGGATTCAGGGTGGTGGACAGAGCTATAGGTTTACTAGTGGCTAGTTAGGAAAGGAACTGGGCATTCAGCTGTGGAAATAACTGAAGCCCCCTGAGATCCTAAATTCTCTTATTCTATGGGCATGTGGCTGGTGCGCAGTGTCCCATGGCTGTCCTCTAAAAGCTGTTACTGTGCCACGGGAGGCTGCAGCATGGTCTGACTGAGGACTGGGGCTTTGGGGGTCTCCTGCCCACAGAGCAGAGAGCGTGAGTGAAGGACGAGTGGAGACCGGCCCCGAGATGTCTCCATCGGTGCTCTGCATTGATGGCAACAGCCAACACACTGCCAAACGTGACAGCACCGTGCCATCAAAACTCCCCAGAGCGGAGAGATCCATGCAAGGGTCACAGAAGACAACATCTACGCATGCTCGTGTCCCTTGGCCTGAAGCTCGGACCTGCTCTCGTAGCCAGGACCGAGGAGGAGACACCTACGTTCCATGTACCGGATGATGCGGGTAGCCATATCCCCAGCCCCAAAGCTGGTGATGGGCGTCAGGCGAACTTCATAGCTCTGAGGCACTTTCAGGTTGGGCAAGATGTGTTCGAGCAACAGGCCTTTCTCCATTTTCTGCACGGGAATGAAGGTTTGGATGGTGTTTCTCTGAGACAGCTGCATGGAAAAAAGAACCCCCAGCATTACGAAAATCCTGAAACTGGAAACCTACCCGCAATCTAACACCCTATTCCTCCTCTTCCTATACAGACAAGTACACCTGGTTTATCAGTGAGATATTAATGAATAATTGGTTTGAAAATTCCCAGCTCTGCTCCAGAACAGTGATCAGGAGCCTGAGCTCTCCCTGCAGGAAAACCTTGGTGTCCTCCTGACGGGGGGACAACTTGAACTACAAGTCCTGGAGCAACTCCATGTTGGAACCAATGTCTCCAAGAGGTGAGGAATGAACCCAACTCACCTCCACTAGTGCACCAAGGTCCTGTGCACACACACAACATGGCATTTCACCACGATCCCCTTCAGTTCACAATCACTGCTGCCAAATTCATTCATTTCCTGCCTGGGTCCTGCGGCATTTCATTGGGACCTCTTTACTGCTATGCATCCTCAGCACCCTTCTCTAGGATTCACCTTTGAACCCCAGCCCATGCTACCTCTGCAGACCAGAGCAAGGGGTCTAGTTCAAGCCAGTGGTCCTCTGGAGTCATCCTGAACGATGCCAGCGGAACCATATCAGCTGAACACTGTTCAGCCTGTTAAGGCAGCAGAGAAGTTTCAAGAAAACAAGGGGGAAAATATCGTTGTCAAAATCACCACCGCTAAAAATGATAAATTACATGTCAGCAAAACTTCCCTGCCACAGTCATGCTTGCACGGCGGGGGAAGGACAGGAACATGGATTGTGTTGTAAAAAAACCCGATTTCCTGCCTGTTGCTGTACAGTGCCTGCATCCTTGTGGCAAGATACATTATCAGGGATGCTGGTCCTGGTAAAAAGACCTTTGGCAGGGCTTTCCATGGCCCAGTGTCCACTGTCCCAGACATGAAGCCTCCCCCTGCCTTTGCTATATCCTCTAGGCTGACAGGTTTTGCCACAAAGGCAATTCTCCCGATAGACAGGCTCAGCGTTCATCATTAACTCTGAAGTTACAGGATGATGGGAACAAGGATGCAGGGAGGAAGGTTTACAGCAAACCTGTCAGTGTGGGTCAGCAGCAACCTCACCTGTGATCATTAGCACCAGACCCCCCAATTATGTGGGAGGAGAAGAGGGGTCACAGGACAGAAGCAGGAGTCTGGAGCGGTACAGCTCCTGGCATGGGGCTTTTCGGGGAGCAGAGCCTGACTGGGGGGCTGTAAGCAGGCTGTCACGAGCTGGGGTGCTGGGAAGACAGCCAGAAAACAGGAGGAGGTCAGGAGCCATTTCCCTTGTCTAGACATAACCTTTAGAAGAGAAACAAAATGGGAGAGTCAGAGAGAAGCCCGACGGTGAGATTCAGACAGTGCAAATTCCACCTCAGCTGGGAGTCCGGTGGAATTTGAGTATCTAAAGCCTCTGGGAGCCATGTCAAACTCTCCCACATCACCTAATCCAGGACAATCCAAGAATTCAGCCTCCAGCCTGCACCGCAAAGCTCTAGATCTCCCAGTTGAGTCTATCCTCAGGGGCACGTGGCTTTAAGCAAATAAATACCCAGCTGTCACCCAGGTTTGGCTGTGAAATGACAAAATTAATAAAAGCACATATGCCCCCCCATGGGTTGCGATTATCCTGCTTCCCAGGAGAGATCTGGATCACTAAGTAATGGGAAATGTATAGCCTGGGTGCCAGACATACCTCCTGTTGGAGCATGGGAGAAAAGTTTTGCAAGGACAGGAAGAGGGAGCAGACTGAAGACTAACTCCAGCCCTGGCAGGATGCAAAGTGCAGCCATGGACACTTGGGAAAATGGGCGAGGAGCTGCAAGAGGGCCATCTTGGGCCCCCTTCTCCCTTAGGACTCCCTATCTTCTCAGGCTGCTGCTTGCAACGATTTAGCTCTGATGTGCAGAAGAAAGTGCCTGTCTTCCCCCTGCAAAATCATCCATCCCAGACCCTGGGAGAAACTCCCTTGAAGAAAAATCCACTGTCCTATCAATACGCAATGGGATGGAGATTAAAAAAACACTCCCGAGGGCCTAGAGAAGGGAATATGACATCGAGTTGGTTTTACAGAATGCTCCAAGGACCCATTAGGGTCCATTTCACTTGTGCTCCCATCATCTCACACTGTGCAAGCCATAGCTGCACTTGAGAAGTTTGTCAGCAATATCAACCTTCTGCACCAGCAGAAGCCTTGCCCAGAGCCCAGTTACATGGCTGCAGGTGGCACTGGCCTGTCTGTCACCAGTGATGACTTTTTGTGCATCCATCCTAGGACAGCTAGTGGGTCTTTCCCCTCCACAAAATACTTGGGACACAACTTTTAGGTTGTGTCCTGTTCCTATTCAACCTGCAGCTTGACCAGACACAGCAAACAGCAGCCAGCGAGGCTGCCCTCTGCACATCCTTACTGCGATGCCCACAGTCCTGGCACCCTGACAGAACTGGCCTGGGAAGTCCTTGGAAGGAAAAACTCTTCTAGGTGAAAAGCAGCATGGGCCAGCTGCAGCCACTGGGGAAAGGGCCAGGTCAGCTGCCAGCACAGTTTAAAAACCATGAAATTAGTGCAAGGGAGGAAAAGGGGACAGCAGCAGCCAGGTCTGTGCATGCAGAGCAAGTGACGGCTTGTCATCACTAGCACAGGGCCAGCAGACAGAGACATTAAGGCCAAAATCCGGCTCTGCTTCCCCCTCCCTACACATCCTTTGGCTCCCTGATTGCCAGCAGCAGGTCCTTGCAGAGCTGCATGCATCAGTCCAGCAGGAACCCATTTTTTTAATCCTCTGCTTCAATTGCCTGCTGCTACCCTCATCCTCCTGCTCCATGCGTGGTCTTCTCCCACTCTACCCTGGCATCTTCTTCCTTCCACTCCCTCCTCAGCCTCCTTCCTCCTTCTGGCCCAGTGCTCCAGCTTCATATTGCTGCGGCGCAGTTAATAAAGCAGAGGCAGGCGCAGAGGACAGTGAATCGCTGGCCGCCTTATTACAGATGCTGAAGCCTCAGTGGAGGATCTCACGCAACAAGCTCATTCATCACCAGGCTCAGGATGCTGCCAGGGGAGGCAGAGCAAGAGCACAGAGCAATGCACAGCCTCGTCTCTGCCTTCACCTCCTTTCCTTTCCAATAACGAGAGGGAGGGGATGGGAAGAGCAAAACCAAACCAAACCGACAGTTTCTATCAGCTGGCTGTGAGGATCACACGGGCTGCGGAGGGGAGAACATTCCTGCAGAATATTCACCAAAAACACCTTAAAAAGGGCAAAATCAGCCCCGCATGGGATGTATGTTTTCACACGCACAGCGTACGACCCGTCCCTTTCCCCTGTCCCTTCTAAGCAGTATTAGCAACCAAGGGAGAGCACACTCACATGCTCAGGTGGATTTAGCCATCAAGCCTCCAGGACCTGCACACAAGGTCTGTCCTTTCTCATTCCTCACCATCACATCCTGTCGGGAGGTCTTGGCTGCCCAGGACCCCATCTTATCACCTGAGCTGGTCCATGGTGCTTAGTGCTTGTCCCACTGTGGCCAGCTGAGCCGGCTCACGGTCCAGGAACACACACCCAGAGCCTCAGAGAGAAAGCAGGATGGACGGCACACTGCCCCTGCCTCCTGCTTCCATCCCAGCTGCAACCCTGCCACGGCACAGAGGTCCAAAGTATGACACCAGCAGTTCTACATTTTCTGTTTAGGCTATTAGAGGGAAAAAAGGACGTTTTCAGGCTGAATGATGTTTAAGCCAGGTACGTACCAGCTAACGGCATAATAAAGCCAAAGGATATTTACAGACACATCTGTCAATAGCTAATGGTGCAATCCTGCTGAAGAAACCTCATCACGCATTCACAGGACCACGGTAACCTACCTGTGCTGGGACTTGGGGTGATTTGCGGAGCCACACGTGTGGTCTCACCACCAGCTGCACATTAAGCAGCTGCACACTTCTTTGAGAGAAATTAGAAAGAAAAACCTGTTTCATCACTGAGCCCCAGGGAACTGTTGCAAACACCAGCTAGAAAATCGCATGTTAAAATTGTACAGATTTCCCGACAANTTAGTGCTTGTCCCACTGTGGCCAGCTGAGCCGGCTCACGGTCCAGGAACACACACCCAGAGCCTCAGAGAGAAAGCAGGATGGACGGCACACTGCCCCTGCCTCCTGCTTCCATCCCAGCTGCAACCCTGCCACGGCACAGAGGTCCAAAGTATGACACCAGCAGTTCTACATTTTCTGTTTAGGCTATTAGAGGGAAAAAAGGACGTTTTCAGGCTGAATGATGTTTAAGCCAGGTACGTACCAGCTAACGGCATAATAAAGCCAAAGGATATTTACAGACACATCTGTCAATAGCTAATGGTGCAATCCTGCTGAAGAAACCTCATCACGCATTCACAGGACCACGGTAACCTACCTGTGCTGGGACTTGGGGTGATTTGCGGAGCCACACGTGTGGTCTCACCACCAGCTGCACATTAAGCAGCTGCACACTTCTTTGAGAGAAATTAGAAAGAAAAACCTGTTTCATCACTGAGCCCCAGGGAACTGTTGCAAACACCAGCTAGAAAATCGCATGTTAAAATTGTACAGATTTCCCGACAAGCCGATAGGAGCAAAAGAGCTGCTCTGTGAGCATCCAGCTTCCCAGCATTGCTGTTCACTCCTGACACTCTCTCCTCGTCCCACTTCTTCAGCAACTTCTCAGCTCAGGGCCTGAGTGCTAGCTCTGCTTTCCAGCATCTCCCTTCCAAATCTTTTCCACACGCACTCACTGTCTCTCAATTTTTTTCTCAGCCTCATTCAAATTCCCCCGGCTGCTCCCTCCTGCAGCACAAAGGAGCCAAGGGTGGCTGCCCGCGCTCCCTCTCCATCCTCACCAGCTAACCACAGACATGGAGCACTGGGAAAGCTCCCAGCTCCTGTCCCCAGCCACGCCAGCCTCTCCAAAGGGAGAGGAGATGGACAAAGGTGGACCGGAGTGGCAGAAGCTCTTCCTCGCTCCCTGTACAGCTCTGCATATCAGCACAACACAGAGTCATACAATCACAAGATGGTTTGGGTTGGAAGGGACTTTAAAGACCATCCAGTTCCAACCAGGGACACCTCCCACCAGCCCAGGTTGCCCAAAGCCTCATCCAGCCTGGCCTTGAACCCCTCCAGGGATGGGGCATCCACAACAGATAAATGCTGTCTCTGGCACGCATGCAGGTGGGGTGTCAGGAGGAGTCCCCTCCACCCCAGCCCAGCTACGGGACACTTGGTGGCACACGAAGCACTGGTATCTCAAAAAAGTTTGAAAGATGCACAGGGCAATAACTTGGACAAAAGAATCTTCACCTGCCCATGCAGCTGGTGGGCTGCACTCTTCAACAACCAGCAACCACCTGCAGGTGCCATCTCATGTCAGATTTCCCTGGTGGCTGCAACTGCCATGAACTCATCCCAACAAAATCCAGCTAAGACCAAAGGGAGCACTGTTCACAAAGACCAGAAACAATCACACCATCACCCTCAACATGATGGGACCGGCAGCGTGTGTGGCCTTAAACTGGTGACAGCCAGGAAAAATACTCCCAAGCACCCCACCCTAGGGACTGAAAGGTGCTGAGCTTTTTTTTTTTTTTGGCACTGGTGACAACTCCTGGGATGGGGCTCTGCAATGCAAAATACCCTGCTGCCTCAGGAGACATGCCTTGCTCTCAATTTCTGCCCCAACTGCACCTCTAAAGCTACAGGATGCCTTGCAAAGATGACGAGAGGATTTATGTGTGGCAGAATTTGCGTGTCAAAGATTGAGAGCAAATTATCCAAGGGCCAGACCCATTCTCCACTGCTGGAGAATGAGAGCCCAGGAGATGAGTTTCATGGGGAGAAATAAGATCATTGCAAATTCTTCAGGAAAAGAAGAATGAAAAATGCCCAGAAACAGGGGAAGGAGGGAGGTGAGCACAAGGAATTTGATGAACATCTCCTGAACACGATGCACCAATATTTTCCACAACGATAGAAAAAAGTGCCCTAAATCTGACCCTTCTCTCCTACTTCTGCCCATGGACCTTCTGATGCAACGCACAGCAGTGGATTGAGGTTCTGGTCCTTGACGTCACCTTGGCACCGCAGGGCAGAGCAGGGGAAGATGGTTTGTCTTTGACGTTGCAACTGAACACCACAGATGGGATTCCTGCTCTCGGTATTTTGGCAGAGGAATAAAACCCCTCTGGACTAGCAGCCCCCTCCTATCCTCCAGGAATTCAGAGGAGGGAAAAGCACAGCCACATAATCCTGGCGGGGAGAGTCCGGTCCCCTGTCACCACAAGGGTTACCTCTGCTTATTCATTTGACGAATGCACCGTATCCCATCTTAAAAGCCATTCCCGTTTGGCCTGCTCCTCCCACTGGATGGCTGTTCCAGAGCCTAATGTTCTCATTTCCAGCCTGAATTTATTCACAGGCAGCTTGCACCCACTTGATCTTGTGCCAATATTGTCCTTCAGCTTAACTGGCTCTTTTCCCTCCCTGCTGCTTGACCCCCTGATGTTTTTACAGGCAGCAATCACACCCCCCCTCTCTCTCAGCCTTTGCTGGGCTAAACGAGCCGAGCACTCTGCACCTCCTCGTATAGCACCGATTCTTGCTTGTCCTATAATAATTTTCTGCATGATCCCATTTGCTGGAGGTGGGTATCCCAGCACTTCTCCACCTCACCTGGAAGTACCCCAGGCTCTCACCTAGGAGAGCATTTGCCCTTTCTCACACCTGCAACTTACCAGCAGCTCCTTGAAGTCAACTCACATCACTCCTCCACTTCAGTCATTTCCCACTGATGAGCTCCCAGCCTGCAGCAGGTTCCTCTGGCAGCACTCTCCCCATGCACGACCTTGCCTTTGTACCGCTGCATTTCAGCCCACCTGAGCCACTCGAGCAGCTTTCCCTCTTTTGGATCTTCTCTATGATACCCTGATCCTTGCTTCCGAACCTAGTGTCAGCTGCACAGAATTTCAGCAGCACGATCCTAACAGGGGATTCTGGTCTGACTGGCTGGTACCCCTGAGACCAGGGTAGGTGCCACCTGGAAAAGCCACTTGGGTAAGTTTTGGGTCATGGAGAAATTTGGTTTGGATATGAAAACAGTCATGGTGACGTTTCTCTATAATCCCTCATTAAACTTCCTGTGCCTGTCAGATGGGATTAAAACATTTTCCTGGGTTAGTGCTTCATCACCACCTTGAATGGAAATTGTGTCAAGCATTACCAGCATCAATTAAAGGGCTAGGGTAAGTTTAATCTTGGATTTATTTAATTTTCCTTGCTTGATGACCATTACTCGTTAGGGGTTTCCAGAGCAAAGAATCACATTGCAAACACAAAGTTGGCATTTGGCAGACGACAAGCACACCGGTGAGCTGAAATTCATGCCTACGCTGCTCATCAGTCAAGCACACAGATTCGGATCCTGGGGTTAAGCAAGCATGGATGGTCAAAGCCAATCCATTATTCAGTCTAAACGAGGAGTCCTGGAAGATTTTGGTCCTAAATTGTCCGTATCGGGAGGCTCTCCTGGGCTGAAGCATCACCAGCTCCAGAGAGAGAAGCAACCGTGACCTTCAGCAGCTACCGAGGACAGCTGGAGCCACCTAAGGAGCCAGTCTCTCTGTCTTCCTCTCACCCAGCTGCCCATCCTCATTAGGTGCTGAGAGCAGCAGTTTACAGCTTCCCAGAGAAGCCAAATTGGTGCTGTCATGAATTATTGTAAGTGCTTGTTCCACACTCTTCAATAATGTCTTTCATTAGGGGCTGATCAGAAAGCAATATGTATTTTATTAGCATACGTTCCCCGGTCTAAGAAGAACAGACGTAATCTTCCCTCCGTCAGGGAGACAGTCAAGAAAAAGCCTTCACGGAGGCACAGCACAACCGGCAACTTCACGAGCCGTGGGTTTACTGGGGCATCGCATGGCTGCACGTCCTGAGGGAGGGGAAGCCCAGGAGCTGGAGGAGAAAAGGGAAGGGGTACACTGGTACCTGGATTTGGCAACGGCTCTGGTCTCTTTTGAGCCTCACGTCTGAAAATCAGCACTGCTCGGTGCCTTCCTGGATCCAGCTTTACACCCCTCTTAATCCAAGGGAGCACAGTCTCCTCTTCCAGGCATTCCACAGAATCATTAAGGTTGGGAAAGACCTAAAGGATCATCCAGTCCAACCGTCCCATCATTGAATCATAGAACCATTAAGGCTGGAAAAGACCTCAGGGATCATCCAGTCCAACCGTCCCATCACTGGACGTGACTGCCTGCAGTCAGACCCACGGACGTGTCTATGCAACGTGCTGTCAGCACTGCTGGCACCAAGAAAAAGCAACCTGTCTCTGCACAGCCCAGGTTTGCCCAGCTGCAGTTAGGTTCATTTCTGAGCCATTTTTGCCTATAATATGTGAGCTACCAAGGGAGACATGCTCCACCAGCAGGAGCTGCCATCTCCCAGGCTTCTCTTCTTGGGTTCTCTACAGAGCCAGACTGTTAGGGTACCTTTACCCTTAAAACCAATAATTAATAAAGGATGGGGATATGATTACTGGAGTAGAAATAGCCTTTGGGTGGGATGCTGGACGTCCCAGTCTGGTTCACATAGTCAAGGTATACAAGTGGCATCACTGCAGAGCCTACAGGCCACCTCTAACTCAACTGCACTTGCACTCCTGTCCCTAGTAAAGAGACCATAAAGCCCTTCACATGCCTCCAAGCTGCCTGCACTGGCAGCATGATTGAGTATTTTTAATTTTGTTACAAAAAACAGTCAAAGCATCTATATAGTGTCCGCTCCTGCCTGGTCATTGCTAGCTACAGGAGAGATGATGTTCCTCTTCCAAACCCTTTCCCCTTACTCTCTCCTCTTATCTCCAACACGTTCTAGGAAGTGGAAGCCAGGAAAAAAATAAAAATCCCAAACAAGAAAAAAAAATCGAAAAAAGAAAAGAGCAACAAAAGAAAGAAGAGGTTGAAAATAGGAGGGGGAACGAGGAAGGGGAAGAAGATGCACAAAGAAAAGACTCGCGAGCAGTAAGAGGAACATGGGCTGACTGCTGAAAACAGCGGCTGAGCAGAGGAAATGGGAAGGAGCTGCATCACAGCCTATCGACAGAGGCTCTCAGAAGGACTCAATAACTAGCATGTACCCTTTGAAGCCACCGAAGGAGTGTGGGCAAGAGATGCACACAAAGGACTCACTTTTATCTCCGATACCTGGCAAGCATTTCTCATCCTGTGCTCAGCTTTGTAAAACACAAGCCAATGGCCTGCTGGAGACGAACGCGCACAAGGGTGTGAAAACAACATCTCGAGCCTGCGAGGCTGATACGAGGGGTATATTGGTTGGGAGAATGTGATTATCTCTTCTCTCACATTCTCCTTACCCTGAATGAGCACGTAACAGTGGTGTTAGGAGCTACAGACAGATGAGATTTTGCTCCTAGATGTGTTTTAACATCATATGAGCCTTTCCAGCGAGGCTATTTGTACTGTTCTCAGGCGCTGTAACTATTTCAAACAGAGCCAAGAGTGGGAAAACTGTTGGTAATTATTCCCTTGTACCAGAAAAACTAAACAATATCCTGTCTTCCCTCCTGCACAGTCAAGTACCTGAATTGCATTAGGAGCAGTACTTATGAAAAATGAATGTTAAGACAAAATCTCTGCTGCAAGGCACCTTCTGAATGGCAAGCCACGTTGTAAAACTTTCAGCTAGCCTATTTGGTGGAGGTTACCCTCCGTAATTATAATTAGAGAAGAGAAATGGTACCATGATGCATGACTAACCTTTCACTGCTCACATTCCAAATTTTTCCCAGCTAACTGCCTGCAAATGATCTGCGGACCAGGGATAACCAGCTGAGGAAAACCATGAATCATACTGGAGAGTTATTTGTGAATGCAAAAAGACAGAATTAGCCAGACTGATTCATTAGTGAGGCATTATTTGCTAAGCTCTTGTGGGCAGAGGGACATCTCAATAGTGGCATTGGAAGACGTTGAGCATGGAAACCTCATCCCATGGCTCCCAGCCATTGCCACTGAACTCATCTCACCCATCGGTGCTGGCCAGGCCTTCAGAGAGATTCCCTGCCTTGTAGGAATCCCTCTGATCCTCTGTCTGACAGGGATAACAGCAACCGTGGCCAGGTAGACACCTCTGTCTGCAGTGAGCAATTGCCAGGAGGAAACTCCCTTCCTTTGCTCTGGGCCAGTGAAGAATACATACATCAAATGGAGAAAAAGCTCCTTGCCTCCCACCCCCACCAAACATCTGGCTGTCCTGGAGTCGTCCCTGACAGCACAGGTACTGAGAACCTTGTTCTAGCAGCTGGTCTGATCGACACATCATCCCCCATGACCAATTGTTAGGGATAAAAAAAAAAAAATAGCTCAAGGTGCTGTCAGCTGCAGTGAGTGATGCTCTGTCCCATTTTCAGGCAGCGGAGAGTACCGCTGGGGCAGGATCCTGCCCTCTCCGCTCCCAAATGCCTGTGGCAAAGTTGCTGCTTTACCCGTACAGCATCTCATTAAGCTTCCAGCAGCTTGTCCATCAAACGCTATTGATCAGCCAGCTCTCCTTCCACCAGCGCGTGGCTGCCGCTCCATCCCACCGCACGTCCCACATCTCTCCTCTTGCAGCCTAAAAAGGCGGTGTCACCTCTCCCTTCTCCCGCTTCCCCTGGCTTTGCATCCTGATGGCTGTTCGCACCGTCTGCCAAGCACACCTCTCGTGGACCCAGGGGCTTCCTTCTGCATCCCCCTCCCACCTGACTCAGGGCTGAGCTCTGCACAGCATCACGGATGCCGCTAGCACAACTGAAGGCTTGAGAGCACAAATGGCACCTGCCTATTCTGCCTGAACAAAAACTGAAATAAAAGAGGAAAAAAAAAAAAAAAGAGCATCAGTGGGGGAGATGGGAGAGTTAGAGCTGAAAAAACACCTTTTCCCACTACAGAGGACGGCTCAGCAGGTAGGCTGAATTGCGTTGATTTGACGTTGTCCCATATGACAGCAGCCTGTGATCAGACATCCAACTGGCAGCCAAGGCAGGCAAAAAAGACAACAGGACTGAAGAAGCTTTCCAGCAGGCATGACTTATAAGGGATCCTGCAATTTCTCAGAGGATGTGGCACCACAAGCCTTTTCCCTCTTTCCAGGTGACACCAGACCAGTGCACCACAGGTCACACTGTCCAGAGCAGGATGGTTCCCTCCCCACTTTACAAGCCACAACTCCATCCTTTCAGCTTTTCATCTGACAGTCTGAAAAGGACTGAGGAGGATAGCCCTGACTGGTGACGGCAGCATCACCCAAACAGCACGTAACCCCCCAGACCCAGCATAATGTTAGCCCCTTGCTTTGTAAAGCCCCCACCTGCCTTGCACAGAGCCGCCTTCTTTCCTAGCCCTCGGCATCCCTCCCAGCCCCAAGGTGCAGCCCTCAGGCAAACCCCCGAGGCGAGGGCTGCTCAGTTTCCCGAGAAGCTTTGCCTGAAGCCCTGGTTGCATCTGCAGAAGAAAAACGGATTCTGTTCACCTCCCAGAGCACAGGGCTGGGCTGCTGCAAGAGCCCCCGCTAGCTGGAGTACAGCATCTTCCTGCATTCCCAGCCTTTCCTAACCTGGCACCCAATAAATAAAAGGCTTTCTAATATCTGGAGGCAGAGAAAGCAATACCACAGGTGTCTGTCTTGATTTTTATACTCTTTTTTTTTCAGGGCAGTGGCTACTGCTGCAGATGGGAGGAGACAAGCTTGTGGGATGGATGTTCCCCACTCCTGATGAAAATGGGGCTGGGTGGATTACTTTGCTCTGCAAGTTTGTTCTACCCTGGCTGCCCAAACTAGCTGTTTATTTTATCACAGCGCTGCTTAGAAGCATTGGAAAATGCACCCAGCTTCACGAGGCTGGTTCCTCATGAGCCAAGGGCCACGCATGTGGGTTCCTCAAGCCACAGCGGTGCACGAATGGAGCAAGCAGGGCAAGCTAATGGTGTTCTCCGCTCAGCATTCCTGTAAAAGACTGCGGGCTGGGGCACTGTTTGCTCATCCTCCCTTTCCAGTCGTACCACCCCTGCCTGGTGTGATGGGAGTGATGAGCGACGTCCCTGCCCTGGTCCCCCCGCCCTGGGNGGCCAAGGGCCACGTGGGTTCCTCAAGCCACGGCGGTGCGCGAATGGAGCAAGCAGTGCAAGCTAACGGTGTTCTCCGCTCAGCACTCCTGTAAAAGACTGCGGGCTGGGGCACTGTTTGCTCATCCTCCCTTTCCAGTCGTACCATCCCTGCTTGGTGTGACGGGAGCGATGAGCGACATCCCTGCCCTGGTCCCCCCGCCCTGGGAGGGGTGTCCAGCTCCGTGCGCTAATGAAGCCACAGCCAGACAGCAGTTGACAAACGCGGCCAAAACAGCCTCAGAGGAGAGGAAAAGAACAACCCCGAGGCAGAAATGAAGCCATACAGCTCTGCAGCCCGTGGGTCTCTGCAAGAAAACCTCTCTCGCCACGTTGCGACGGCCATGGGCAGAGTTAACCTTCCGCTCTCATCACCATCGTTAAATTCCTGCCAACGCCCCTGTCCTACGTCTGTCCGAGCAGCACGTTATCTGTCACCTCCCCACATGGTGAGCCCGGCTACCCACGGCCGCAGCTCTCATTAATGCCGCTCTGGCTGGCTGACGAGCGGTTCCGGAGCCCGGATGAGTTTTGGAGACAGCAGGGGATGTTGATCCAACACAGAGGGGATGGAAGTACAAACAAAGAGAGACCAGACAATTATTCAGGCATCGCACAGGGCCAGTCTCATTAAAGACCGTCTCCCCTGACAGGAATTAATGTGAAGTGACAACCCAGTGAGTTAATGCAGCCAATGGGTCTGGGGCTTGGCTTGGTGCAAATTTCAGGGGTCTGGCTGGCAGGGAGAGCCGAGCCTGCTCCGTGGAGGGGAAAGGCAGGAATGTGTTAAGCTGGCTCCCTTCTGGGAGCTTGCATATCAAAAGGTACGGAGGAGACAGGAGCCTCAGGTCTCCTTGAGGGGCACAATGAAGATTAAACTTCCCTACTGCACCAATACCTTCTCCTTCCCTCCTTCTCCTGCAGCCTCAGGTCACAGATGGGTTCCAGCTCATTAAGTGCACAGTAATTCTGCCACCATCCCCTGTAACCGTAACCACCAGCCCAGCTCAGATCTTTCCTCCAGGATGCAACCTGCTTGCGATATTAGATGGTTTTTCATTTCTCTTTAATGTTAGAGCAGAGCTCTGGGAAGGGATAAAATACACAGAAAGAAACAAGCAACTTAAAAGGCTTTTTATTTTTTAAGCAAAGATCTGGTTTGGGGAGGCTGCTTTGAATCCCCAAGCAATGAAAAGCATTTTCAGCTGGAGTGCAGTGCCTCAGTGCCTTTCTATGGTACAAGAATCTATGGAAGAAAAAAAGCTGACCCAACAAACACCCCAAAAAAAGCCTCATGGCATCTGCCCACAACCAAACCACCAAGGCCATGAACTCATTAAGTCACTGGCTAAGGTGAAGCAAGGTGGTTAGCATTTGGATCAGTTGCCTTGGAGCAAGAAAGGAAAAAACCTCCCAAGCCATCAGGACAGATGTCTGTGAGGTCCCTGAAGTTCCTCTGTGGGGATGTTTTCTCACCATTGCCTAGCCCACCTGACCGAGACACTTCGGGAAATCACAGCTCCTTTGCCAGGATGCACAACAGAGGCTTTACAAGAAGCTTGCTCCCCATTGCTGTCGTATGTGTTTTGCCTGGGTCAGTGGCTCCAAGCTGTCAGGCTGTTTATTTGGTTTTAATCGAAGGTTAATTCTTATTCTACTGGAACTGGGACGTCTGCTGTGCCGCTCGGAGCAATCGGCTCCTGTGGAGATGCACCTGCCTGTCTTGCTGGGAGCCCCCATGCGTCACTTAGGAAACCAAATCCCCCCAGCCCGCTTGCAATGCCCCCAGGAATGCCTCAACCAGCCCTCAGAAGCTGTTGAACAGGAAGATTTGGAAGGAGCTGCAGCACCAGCCAATTAATAAGCAGCACTTTTACTCTCACCCAGCCCCATTTTCAGCAGCTGCAGCAAGCAAATTTAATTCAAGGGTTCCCAGGTGCCTTGCAAAGCATCTTGCTACTTGGGGATCTTGCA
Organism: Syrrhaptes paradoxus; assembly: GCA_013400615.1. Lineage (NCBI taxonomy): Eukaryota > Metazoa > Chordata > Aves > Pterocliformes > Pteroclidae > Syrrhaptes > Syrrhaptes paradoxus. The sequence continues at coordinate 15,551 of VZTO01015661.1, forward strand.
CATTACATATGCCAAGAGCTCTTCAAGCAAACTGGGGAGAGTGAAATGAAAACCAGCAAACTATTTTACAACCAGCACGCATCCCAGCTGGCTGCCTTTTGCATTCCGGCTCAGCAAGAGTTAATCCTCCCCCACTTCCCCAATCAGCCCCTCATCGCTCTGAGACTGCACGATGCTACTGTCCCCTTCATCTTTCAGATCCTGAAGGGCATCTGCCACCGACCACTGAGGCTGGGGAGCTCCCAGGGCTGGAGGAGGAGGTGGGCTGGCTGGTTGGATAAGCTCTCAGCAGCTTGGTGCAATCAATGCAGTAAATGCAATAAATGCAACAAATGCAATCGATGCAATAAATGCAATCGATGCAACAAATGCAATCGATGCAATCGATGCAACAAATGCAATCGATGCAATAAATGCAATCAAGCAGTTGTGACTGGCCACGGGTACAGCCCATTTTATCCGAGGAGAATATTCCACTTCCATCCCAGCTCTCTAGGAGGATTTCTGTGCCACCACTGGTAGTGCCTGGAAGCCAGTGCACCCAGCGAGGAGGGAGCACAAGCAAAGAGCGGCTCCTTGTTCAGGCAGAAAAATCCCCTTTTTCTTAAGGGCTCTCCAGTCAGCAACGCTCTTAAGCTTTTTGAACTTATCACCGTTATAAAGAGTAATGTCACCATGTTCTGCAGTCCAGCACTCCTCTAAAACACACCTCTGAACAGTCACAGCTATGTGGTGATGCTGCAGAAGAGACACTAACAGCAGTAACTGATGGGGTATGAACAAAATCGGGGAGTTTGAATCTGCACAGGGTCATAACTTAAAGCAGAAATGTGATTTTTGCCTCTTCTTGATCCCTTTCAGTAGGAGCTCAAGGAGGAACAAATCCAAGATTAAGCACTGTGCAAAGGAAAAATAAAAAAAAAAAAACCAAACCACCCCTCAGCATCACTGGAGAAGGACAAAAATCACAAATTAATTCATTTAGTTGCAGTGCTGATAACAGCAAAACTCGTTTAAGAGGGAAGGGGTACTATGACAAACTGCCTTCATTATTAGAGGCTCCCCTGGGTCCTGTATTATTATTAAGCGCTGACAATGTGCTCTGCACGGTTTGAGCAACAAACAAAGGCTGTCCCACCCCAGAGAGCTCACAATCAAACAGAGACATAAAACCGGAGCCTACTGTGCAGAACTAGAGGGAAGAGACACTCGCATCTCTTTAATTATTTTGTTTTCTATCTACAGTAAACAAACTTTTCCTCGCAAAACCCATTTGCTTCCAAGCTACCACTGCATGGTAAAGAACCACCGATTTTAAGCGTCTCCATTTTTCAAAAAAGCGTTGAACACAGGCGCTTTGCTGAGTGGGGATGAAAGTCCCTGGCAATCCTGCTAGGTTAATGTGCTCTTTGGAAACACCAGGCTCCTTTCCCTAACCTTCTCCAACCAGGGATCCCTTCACATTTCCCTCAGCTCTCCCCCCAACCCTTGGTTATGATTTCTCTTCAGACCCAGAAACCCTGAAACCCACTTTTCTTCCCCTGCAGGGTTTATAGAGTCCAAAGAGCTTCACTACTGAGACAGTATGACTTTTTCCTGCAGTTCCTGCCTGGAGAGTTCTTCAGCTTATTCCCTTTATTTCATACGAGCGAGGAGGGTGGAATTCCACTCGCTCGAGCCTTTGGTCTATAAAAATCTACACCACCTACTAATGACCACGGGGGGTTTGTTCATGTTCAAACCCCATTCAGAACACCGAGCACGAACAGTCTGATGGGAGGTAGCGGGGCTTTGAAAACCCTGGATTGTACCCAACGGTGGACGTAAAAACGAACGTCGAGCCGTGCACTTGGGCTGTCTCTTCCATTGGGTTGGGAAGGTACAAGACCATCAAGGTCTGGCAATTCCATCGCCTTCAGCTCTTAATAAGCAAAGAGGCATTGATGTTATTGCCTCCTGAGAGCTTCTCTTCCCAAGGGCATGTGCTGAGGCTCCAGAAGACCCAACCTTACCTGCCGGACTTCCAGGCGGTATTTGAGGATGGGATCCACAGCATCAGGCTCCTTCTGCGTCCACTGCAAGACGTAAGAGTAATTCTTGGATTGCTTCTGGCTCAAGGTGGGGTTGGGAGTGTCATAGTAAAACTCGGGGCTGTAAGCTTTTGCTGGAGGGGGAAAAGAAAGAAAAAAAAAGAGGGAGGAAAGTAAAAGGGTGGGATCAAGGGGAACATCAATTAGAAAGAGATGTGGAGAGAGCGGAACAGCTCCGCTCACCCAGCTCATCCACTTGCCTTTGAGATGAGGGACACCTTTGCTATTGTAGCTGGTGTTGCACTGATGTCCCATCATTTTCCGTGAATGCTTTCACAGCCTGAACTACTGGGAGCCCTGCAACACCAGCGGAGCACGACCGACACCAGAGAAGGTGGGAACAACTTCACTTCTCCAGCTGGAATCTCCTCTAATCTTTTCTCTCTTGCTTTTGTAGTTCAGATTGAGGTAACAGCTTTAAACGGGCTTTTCTCCTGTTTCATCTGCTGCTTTCCAGAGTCTCCTGCTAACAAACCCTGAGGAAAGATCATTTGTCCAGCAGGTCATTGGAAAAGTGTTATTTATCACACAGGGACCATGGCATTAAAAAGGAGACCTTGCATCCTCCTTCATTGGCAACACAGTGGTCCAGCCTCGGCAGCAAAGGCAGGCTGACCTCAGCCTGGGTAAAAACGACGGGAAGTTTTGTAGGGGTGGAGATGTCTTTTCTAAACCCACGTTCCCCTTAAAAGCAGAGGGCAGCAGAAGGAAGAGAAACGATGTACTAGAGAGAAACCGGATGGCTCAGAGAAGGGATTTCCCATCATTTCCCCAGCTGCTGCTGTCCTGAGCCATGAACAAACAAGATTCGAAGGCTACTGCCAAGCAGCCCAGTGGCTAGTGGACTAATGCACAGAGCCCAGAAGCAACGCGAGGTCTCACCCCACAGCTGGTTTTGCCCTATTTGAGATTCCCTTTATTTTTGACAGGTTTTGACAGGTCCTGTCCTGCACCTGCAAGACCAGAAAGATGCTGTGCACCAAAGGATGCTGGAGAGCAGAACAGACACAAACACCACCTCCCCGGGCAGCCTGCTGCACCTTTCCACTTGAATCACAGGCCCTGCCATTCTGCGGGGTTATAATTAGACTCGAAAGGATTCAGTGTTTATTTTTTATGAACTCAGATGGATAATATTGATGTTTATTCCCAAGTCCTTTTTTTCTTATTATTTTTATTGACGTGAATTTTTGCAGAAGCAAGAAGTTCAGAACCACCTCAGAGACTAATTGCTGCTTATTCAACTTGCATTGACTGTGGAAGTCAAGCTTCATAATGGATTTAGAAATAAAATCGGAACGGATGATAATGACCACCTTGCACGATATTAATGCCTTATTAATTGACCCCAAGATGGAAACGGGAAGGTAAAAAAAGCTTCTAATAGAAACGCTGCACAACAAGATACTTCCTTTCTGGAAACTTTTACCATTGCTCGAAAGTTTTGTCTTTTGCTTCCAGCTGATGGGAAGAGCTGAAGGTTATTCACTCCATCTTTTTGGGCTTTTCTGTGCTTGTAGGAGAGCAAGCAGGGACAGTATGGGCTGCCCTGATAGCTTCCTCAAGGGGAGTGGGCTGGGTGTCTCACCACGCTTCCAAAACATTCCAGAAAGCTGGTCTGCCATCCACAGAATAAACTAATCCCACCCTGGGCAGGTTTACGTACTCTGTTTCCAGGACATCTGAACAGGAGCCACAGAGGCATCCATGCCTCCCTGTCAGATAGGAGGGTTTAGGGTTCTTCTTTCCCAGAGAGGAAACACCAACAGAGATCGTGCCATTCCCCGACTCGCTCAGGAAGGCTGCGGCTGATGGGAATTAGAACTCCAGCAGTCCAGCCACCGGATTATTTTTCAGGTTTCTCTACAGGCTCAGAAAGCCTAATTGATTTGTAACTCTCCAGGACACAGGCAGAGATGTCTGGAGCTGAAAAGTCACCATCAGATATCAATGCCTTGGAAACGGAGAAGGGAAAAAAAATAAAAATAAAAATAAAAATAAAATGCTTGTTGCTTTCTTAATGACTGCCCTCCAGGGATGGATGCTGCTTTGTGCTGAGGAGCTCTTATCTCGAGGGGCACAGCAGAGCACACCAGGTGGCATCACGTCTTTGTTACTACTTCCAGCAAGAATTTCAGATCCTGGGAGCATTCCCAAGCTTGCTAGGGACAGACTTTGCTGTGGCTCATAGCAGGATGATGTTTGCCATCATTTAGTTCGTGACATGAGAGTTGCAAACAAAGAAAGAATGGAGAGGACCAAAGCTCTCAAGCAAAATCCACTGCTGGACAAACTCTGGGAGATCTCCAGGGGGGAGAGTAAGGTCCTGAAAAGGGGCCTTAATGGTAGCATTGATTTGGGCTTTGGCATTTCTAAGAGCATCTCAGAGTTACGGCATACCTCAGCTTTTCCAAACCCTGGGAAAGATCTGCTTCAAAAATCAGACTTCTCTAGATGTTATTTATTCTCATTTGTTCAGCCCTGACTTAAAAAGTATTATAAATTGGCCATGGACTGAAAACACAGTATTTTAGCTGAATTTACTGCTTATTAAGGCAACTTTGTCGGAGAGCTTATCTTGAAACTGGTGCCCAAGTCAATTCTGGGGTCATGGGAAAAAGCAGATTTAACGATCAGCTGGAGAGGCTGGGTCAGATGTGTGGTTTCAGATGCTGTAACTCTGCCATCCCTCTTTGCTGGAAAGGGGTCCCGCTCCGGTGCCTCTTGGACCCACAGAAAACCCTGAGCAGCAACCCACTGAGTACCAGTATCCATTCCCAGCTCATGTTTGTCCCAGCAGCCATCGTGACACAAAGACAGCCAGGGACATAGGTAAGGTACAGGAATATAGAATATAATTTTTGTTTGGATTTTTTGTTTGTTTTTAAAGGTGAACTTAGATGGTTTGGAGCCTGTTGGGGGAATGCATAGAGCCTCTCACTCCCCCTTGGTCAATATTTATCTACAACAGAGGTTGTCCAAGCTTGAAAGCTGATGGCAGCCTGGAGTTAAGTCCTGTATCTTTCAAGCAAGTGGTCAAACACGGCTCAAATGGACCAGCGGCCGGCATTAACTGCCCTGGGTCCATCCCAGACTTGAAGGACTGCCTGAATGATGGAGGCAGATGTCCCCGTTGGCTTATGGAAAGCCATCTCTTGTGAACACAGTGCCATGCACGGAGGCAACGGAGGTTGCCTGCACTGGCACCAGTTTATGGGGAGCAAGCTTCCCACCTTTATGACCCCATCCCACAGCTCGCTCCCACGTGCACTCCAGGACCTACCAGACACCTGGAAGAGGCAGGTGGAGACCCCCACGTCATTGGAAATGCTGCATTCGTAGTTCCCGCTGGTGTCCCGGCTGACGCTGTCCACCTTCATCTCCGAGTAGTCCTGCTGCTCTGCCGGGGGCTGCGTCAGAAGGGTCCCGTTGAAGCGCCAGACGGAGGTGGCCACCTTCATGGGGCTGCCCTTCAGCATGGTGCAGCGCAGGGTGACGCTGCGCCCCTGGCCCTGCCGCACGTCCTGGAAGGATGGCTCCACCACGGGTGGGACTGGGGACCAAACAGACAACAGACAGGGACACCATCAGGGCACAGCCGCCTGGATCGGCACAGTCACCCCGGACGTGCCTCCAAGGAGACAGGCACCTATTATTTCCAAGAGGATATTTATCTTCTAGCAGGAACCAGGCTTCCCCAAACTAAAAGCAGCAATAGTTGTCTGACATCCCCTTATGGCTGGGCTGGAGCCACCTACCACCTCCCTCTCATTTACAAGGCAGGGGTGGCCTTTAGCAAGTACCCATCCCACAGCAAGACACTGGAGGAGCCACCAAGCTCTGCTCTTCCACGTGAAAGGTGCAACTGCAGCAGCTGAGCACCAGAGCTGAAATTCAGTCCTCAGATCCTCATCAGAATCACCATACTCCTCATACCCAGCATAAACCACACTCCCTGAGCAGGCAGGTATGCTCCCAACAGCTACATTCATGTTCTTCTGGCCAACGTCCAACAGGGCTATTGGGGACACCCACCGTGTTCAGGTGGAGGGAACTGCACCGGCTGTCCCCACAGAGCACAGACCCCATGGGGTGTCAGAGGGCCTCTCCCAAATACATCAAATACATCAACACAACACATCAGGGACTGGCTGTGGGGACGCTGGGTCCTATTTTTAGCTCCAGCAACAATTCCCCAATGGTGGGAGGTGAGTCCTATCTCTCCATGTCAGCTTCTCTGCCAGGAACGTGAGAATGGTGAGGAACGTGAGAATGGTGACGTGTGGCCATCTCCTTAGCAAAAGGAGGCTACAAAGTCTTTTTCTTCAGCACTCATAAAAATTTACAGGAATCTCAGGATCTGGGCGTGGTTGAGACAAAGCAAGGAGAAAGTCTGGATTGGCATTGCTTGGGTCTACGCCTTATTTAATGCCATGGCAGAGGACTTCAATCTCCACAGATGTCATCTTTCACTTGCAATAAACTCTTAATTAAAACATGAAAATAAGCAACAGCTCTCCCTCTAAAATCAGAGAGGCTTCCTGAACACAAACCAACTGTTAGCCCGAATGTAAAAGAAGGATAACAGATTTATAGCAGCTCCAGCACAACCACAACTCAAATTCTTTGGGTTCAAAGCACCTGCTCTTTCACACCCAACCTCTGCACACCGCAGATCGACACAGCACCTGCCTCCTCTAAAGGTCTGCAGAGCTGTCAAGCACAGCCAGGCCCCCAAACCTGCATCATGCAGCACCTGCAGTGCCACAGACACAGCTCCGCCAGGAACCACGGTCACGCAGCATCCCTGCTGTCCCAAACACAGCTGCATCACACCAGTCTCCCCCCTCCTGTATCCTGACCCCAGCAAGACCCACCTACAGCTCCGTGACACTAGCGACATCTCCATCTTCACCGCAGCCACCGCATCGTTCTGCACACACAGCATCCCCTCTCCCAGGGACACGGATGCATCTGCAGGTCCCCAGCGTACGATCATCCCCTCCACCCGGCAGCCCTTGGGTGACAGTGGCTGATTTGTTTTCTAGGTGTCCCTTCTCAACTCAGCCTCTGGGTCCTTCGCTGCACTAAAGTGGATGAAAAGCAGCCCTCGGCTGAGCTCCCATTGCCGTGCTGAGCGGCATGGTCAGCTCATTACAAATGGTTTTGCTAGCAATGTGTCTCTGCGGGTGCTCCAAGCACTGACTTGCCTTTGGCTCACACGTCTCCCACCTCGCGGTGAGAATAATGTGAGAAGTTGTTTGATTAGACCCGGCGCCATGAATGAGTCATCTCCATCCCTAGCTGCTGTCCCGTTTCTTGGGTCACATCTGCTCCTTAATTGAAGCCGGTGGGGTCTCACATTATAATCGAGGCTAGCTGGTGATGTAGGGGAAAAAAAAAAAAAAAACGATAGAAAAGAGAAAGGAAGGCTTAAAAGCAGCACAGCAGCTCCAGATGTACTCGAAGCAATTTATCTCATGAGGAGGAGACAGAGGGGTGGGAGAGCAGCTTCCCTCAGTGCGCCAAGCGGCATCTGTGTACGGAGCTGGGACAGTTGCTGAGAAAAGGTTTGAAGTTGGACAGTGTCCCCTGCAAAGACACATGCTGCAAGGAAAGTGTCCCCCCGGCCTCGCTGAGGGAGTGTCTGAGGCTGGTGAAGGGTCACAGATGAGCAAGGTTGGGACAATCCAGATGCTTTCTTAGGTCACAGGAACAGCAAGGCAGCCAAGGAGCCCAAAGATAATCTTCTTCAGCTAGGAAATGGGATTTACTTGATTTGCAACGGGACAGGTGCTGGGCCTATGTTATCCCTTTGCAAAGCGAATGTCTGAAGGTGACCATACAGTAAAAATTGATCATATTTTCTCCTCCGGTCTCTGGCACTAGGAAACACCCAAGGAGCATTAACTCTGCAGGTAGTCCTGGAGCCCCTGGGTTTTCTGGAGACAGCGCTGAAGCAGCTCATCCCATCCCTGCAAAGGATGCGGGCAGTGCTACGGCAAGTGGCGGCTGCTGCTGGAGGCTGCCAGTGGATATGAAAGCAAAGAAAGGTCAGCAGCAATTACAGAGCCAGACACCAAAAGCTTCTTTAAATGAGCCAGCACCCCGGCTCCCCAGCACTGGGCACTGAACAGCTCTGGGACCCCCCAGCCAGGGACCGTCTGGGAGCAGAGATCTCCTGCGCTGACACCTTCGGGGAGCTGCGGGAAATGGGAATGATTTTCCAGGTGCCTCTGACACCCCCGGGGAAGCAGCAGCATCCCTGCTGGCTGCAAGGGAGCTGCTCTGCTCGGTACGGTGTATTTGGCTATTCTGGCTCATGAAGCTGCCATGGGGCTCTTTAGGGAGCTTGGGCATCAGCCCCAGTTTTTAAACCCAGTTCCAAAGGAAGTTCCTGGTCCAGAGGCTTTTCAAACATCTTTCTGTGTCTCCCCTGCTCTCCAGTGCATGTTCTCTGCGAAGCAGCAGCCACGTTGCAGACAGCAGGTTGCTTTGCTTCAAGAGGGAGGTAAAATACCTCTCTGCATATACAGGGCTTTGAGATCCCTGCTAAGAAACACAGCAAAAAAAAAAAAAATAGATGATTCCTGTTTTTTCTCAGCACACAGCTTAACTCTAGAAGAGCTAGCTGGCAGGAGGAATGATGAAAGGGGCGAAGAGGGCAGCGCATTACCGTCCGAAGCAACATCGAAGGAGCGAGGCTCCTCCAGCAACCTTGTTAAGATGTGGCTGCTGTGCAACGCCAGGCAGGGCAGCCTGCCTTCGCAGCAGAATTATTGTGCAACAGGAGAAAACATAATCACTCACCTGCTCGTTAGGAGCAAATCAAATCAGCTCAACACAGGCAACCTACTCCAGCGTGCCAGGCACCCTAAAGCAAAGCCGGGCTGCAGGCAGCTCCCTCGCTGTGAGCCGGAGCAGATGCTCTGCACGGAGGGTTTGCTATGCCAGCGTGGTGTTTGTGATGATGAAGGGCAAGAGTGAGGGAGGCATAACAGAGAAGTGTCAAGTGCCAAGAGGTGTTGCTTTGTGCCCCAATAACCTCTTATTTTCTTGATTTTAGTGGAAATAACCAGGAGTGAATTGCGCATCCTGCTAGATGAGTGAAGTGCACCCGCTGCTGAGTTGTGGTCAAGTCTGTAAGTATTTGTTTTAAGTCTGTTTTTATTTTAGCCCTGAGGAAGGGAGGAGTGTTCTTCCTTACAAGAGCCAAAGTGCTTGCAGGAGAGCTCGCAGTCTCTGTGCACTGTTACTGCGCTGTCCTGCTCGGGCACAGCTCGAGGAGGGGTACTCGGTGATCCCTGCAATGCTGCCCAACTGCTGCAGGTTCCCATCAGATTCAGATGCCTCCAGAAGGCAGAGATGCTTCAACAATGAAGTCAGAGCATCCCAGGATGGCAGTGATGCACATTGGAAAGTTTTTCATTTGTGGGGTAAATACAGAAAAAAAAAAATNCTGTGAATAGCACACCCTGGGCAATTCCCACGTGCTGACTTGTTTTGAAAGGGCTGTCAGACCCAAGGAGCTCACTCATAACCTGTTTTCTGACTCACAAGCAGCTCTTTCCTCCTTGTAGCCACCCCGACCAGCGCCTGACAGCAGCATCTCTGCCCTGTCCCGCTGCTCTGTGCGGCTGCCCTCTCATTTTTCTGTAGGGATTTACTTCCCACAACACTTCCTCTGCTGCAGAGCACCCCAGCGCAGCAATATCCAGGCAGAAGAAGAGAGGCACGAGGACAGAGGTGGCCTGCCTGATGTCACACCAACCGGCAGCATCATCAGCACAGGACTCCTGTATCCCAACCCACACCTCAGCCCTTAGCCCAGGCTTCCTCCCCTGCGGAAGACACTCTATTCTACCTTCCAGAGCCATTTCCATTTTTATTTCAATCTAGAAAGCGCACCATGGAACACAAGTGATGAGAATAGCAAGCCTTGCTAGATGAGAAAGCAGCTTTACTTTCAGCAGCTCGCATCCTGCTCCCTCCGAGCTCAGCCACGCGGTCACAGCACCCGTGGGACTCCAGCTTGCAGAGTCCCCCTCATCCCACACCTGAGAGCTAACCCACCACTCTCCCTTGTTGGATTAACCTTTCAAAGGACACACAGATAACCTGGCACTGCCCTTCAGCGTTAGCTGCGGTTACTAGCTGTGTTTTGTTATCCAAAGTGGCTGGCTGCACCAGGCAGTAATTTCTTTCTCTGGAAGGAAATCAGCACAGGCTGCTATTAGGGCTTTATGAGACCTATATGACCCCAATCAGCTCCCGTTTAAAATACTCTGCTCCCGGCACCAGCACCCACACCCCAAGGATGCACGTTAGGCACCAGCAGTTTTCCGTATGGAGACAAATACCCAACTAAGATTCACAAGCCCAGCCCCATCTGCTTGCTCGAGAGACGATATCGAGCAGTCAGAAGAAGGGAGATGGAGGAAGGCTTGCTCAGCCTATTTCAGCTAAAAGCCACAATCTCTTTCTTTCATCTTCTACGCCTTTTGCCTTTCCACTTCAGTCCCCCATGTATAAAGAGATAAAACGTGTTTTTTTTTTTTTTTGCGAAGCGCTTGAAAGCCAAGTTGCGAGTATTGTTATTTCAAACAAAACTGATTTGTTTGAGTACATTTTCTGCTAGACAAGTGGGTGGAGGGAGCGGAGAAGCAGAGCGGAGAAGGTTTAGTTCTGTGCTACTTGACTGCTTTTAAAAGAAGAGCAAATGAAATTTATTCACTACCAGCTTTTCTGCTTTCCTCTTCTCTGAACTTTCCAAGCCAATTAGCTCAACCAGTCTTCACCTTGTTTTAATAAAGAGGGATGTACTAAAGGATTTCCTCTTCTGCGCGACGAGCTGTGCTGATTAATACATGAGACCCCTCGCTCCCTTTCGAAAGGGCTTTGAAGAAAGTCTATCCTGGGTGGGAATTTCCAGACCTTCTGCCTCACAGATATGCCTCCTCAAAAAAAAAAAAAANCGCTTACCTTCAAGTGCCTGGTTTCAAACCAGTGTGCTCCCCTAATTGAAAAAACAGAAGCGGGAAAAGATGCTGTATGGGCAGAAGACGCGCATATATTTGTATGTGAAACACATGCTGATAATCTCCCCCCACCCACATACCCCCCAAGTATGCACAAGAGAAATAAAGAGGGCGAGAGAGTGAGCATTTCAGACCTAACAGCTCCAAACACAATGGCATAACCCAAATCTAAAAATTCATTACAAATCATAACCCCAAATCGAAAATAATTTTTTCTTTTTTTTTTCCCCAGACTAACATGAAAATATTGTCCCTAACTCACAGCCGGTTTTGCTAGCTATAGCATGGTGACGGCTAGGGGGGATCTGGGATTCTTCTCCCCACCCACCCACAAGAGGGGACCCCTCCACGTGTAGCCGTGTCAGACCACCAACGCTCTGCTCAGGTTCTGCCTCTCTCTTGTAGAAGATAACAAGACGTCAGCTCATACCCGTGCATCCATTATTCCATGTTTCTGTTTAACAAATTGGTCTGGCAGTGACATGCGGCTCCCAATAGCATATAAATAGTTTAGATCCCAACATTCACTAACAGTCAGCCAATGATACTCTTTCCCCAAAAGCATCCCATACGCATTAACTTTTGGCACAGAACCAGTTATCTTACTACTCAATAATTCATAGGTGAGCTACTCAGCTGGGTAGTTCTGGGAATAAAGCAACTCATTGCCAGTGCAAACGAAGGAAAAGCAAAAAAAAAAAAATTAACCCACAAAAAAGAAGAAAAATATTCTTCTTCCAAAACAGACAACAGACATCTTTCCTCTTCCTTCAGAGTTTCTCACTAGTTTTTCTTACCATCTAACCCCAATCCCTTGCTGCAGTTTAAGACCACTGCAAGTCCTCCCCATAAGTGTTTTAAGTCCTAGTAACAATCTCCGTCCTATCCCCAGTAGCCCCCAACCTCAACAAATACTAGAAGGAGAGAATTTCCTCTCCCAAAGTCCTTGACAAGACGATGTTGACATTTATATGTGCATGTGTGTATGTACACATACCTTTACAATTCCCCTTTCCCCTCCTCTGCTCTTTGGGTGGCAGAAACACATCTTTAGTTCCTCTTCTCTGGGCAGAAACACTATCCTAGAGTTTTAAATGGAGAAAATAAAAGAGAAACCTGAATCTACAGCTCTGACTCTCCTGCCATGCCTGGCACAGGGACCTATGATGGGGCAGAGATCAACAAGCACCATTTGCATCCTTCCAAGGAGAAATGGAGCTGCTTGGCCCATCGCAGCAGAATGCATTCCCTGTGCTTCCATCCGCAGTGTGAAGAAGGGAAAACACAGGGAAAACAGCCCATCTGTGGGATTCATCATCCTGAGAAGGATTTGGAACAACTGAGAAAGGACTGCTCATTCCCTCAGCTTTTCCAGCAAACCTGGAGCGAGCTGGACCCCACCTAATGAGTTCATCAGCAAGTGGAGTCATATCACAGATCTGAAGCTTGGGTGGCATGTCCTGCTCTTGGGCAGGAGACACCTCCTGCGTTGGAGCTGCTGCGTGCCACAACGGAACTGCCCTGGGAAGGAAAACAGACACCAGCCCGCGTGTTCCCCACAGTGAGAAATCTTGGGATGCCAGCCAGCACCCAGTTAGTGCCACTGCTAGGGCTCGTGTCCAGGGCACGCCATGAGGAATCAACGGAGATCTCCTACGAAGGATCTCACCCACACCCCAAGGAGCTACTGGACAGAGGTGACTGCTGACTCCAAGCAGCAATCCGATAGCAACTGCTCCACCCCCGGCTGCCTGAGCAATTAAATNTGACAGCAACAGGCTCTTGCTCCATCCCCGGCTGCCTGAGCAATTAAATCACCTTCAAATATTTAGACCCTTTCAATAAAAGAACCGAGATTTAAGAGCAAGGAGGCTGCAGGAGGAAGTGCCTCTGAACTGCAATCCCATCAAAATGGAGAAGAGTTCCCTGCTTTAGAAAGGCAACGATTGTCAGGACCCCAGGTGGTCCGAGCCCTCGGCTCACAGCTGGGCTACACCACTACCTTACCTTCTGTTTTCAGCTTGAAAGCTAAATTGGGAGCACTAGATGATCCCTCCGCAGGTGCCTTCCAAACAGGCAGACAAAGCAAAAGGCATCACAGTCAAAAAGCAGAAATGTTGATTAAAAAAAAAATCAGACCTGCTTTAATGATGGGGTGGTGGGGCCAGAGCTGGAAAGGGGAGAGATCCAAGCCAGAAAGAGCCTGGTAGGGGAAGGAGGACCATCCAAGGCAATTAAGAGAATCAAATATTCACTAGCACTCCTTAATATATTTATTTTGAATTCTTGGTTTGTACTAGTATGCATAAAGGAGGCATGGGGCAAAACTAGACGACAAGAGTTAATGCAGTGGTTCTCCACTTATCTGGAGTGGAATGAGGACAAGCTTCCCCATACAAACCCGACTCTTCCTCAGCCTCTCCTTCAGCCCTAGTAGGGAATTCAGACCAAGGAGGAAGAACTCAGCATAGAGCAACACCCAGCTCTCCATCGCTTCTCTGCCTGCTGACTTGGAGTTCCGCTGCCAGTCGTTTAATATCCTGCTCTGCTAACTGTCGGCATTGCCCCGTTTTTCCATCCTTCACCCTTGATTGATCTTGATTCATCTGAGGAAGATGACGACAATGAAAACGTTACCATTCCGAAAGAGGCTGAAAGGATGCTCAAACTAAAAGATTTATGGCAAATGTTCAGTCTCATAGATGAAGCAGCTGAGGTCAACAGATATCGAAGCAATTTTTCCCATAAGAATTAATGTAACGAGGGGGGTGGTGCATACAGGAACTTCAGAAACACACGCAATTTAAAAACACAGGATCAGTAGAGAAAGGAGAGGCAGGAACATTTTTTACTGTAAGCATTTTTGCTGTCACTCTCTGGATGGTTACCTCTTCATCATTGTCATCATCATCTTCAGATGAATCAGGATAGATCAAATCAATCACAGGTGAAGGATGGAAAAATGAGGATAGGTTCAAGCAGCCCATCAGATGAAGTGGCTGAGGTCTTTCAGAATAGTGACCGGCTCCAAAAAGCCAAATAGCCACCACCTCTGCCATCTGAAAGTCTGCTCCTCCATCCTCCACCCTGTTACCTGCATGCATTGAAAATGTATGAATTTCCTAAGTGTCCGTGTCCAACTCCTCCTCTACTAATTAATTATGAAAAAACCACTTTATCTGTCATATCAGTAACTGTCACAGCTTGTCATGAATGTATCTTCAGTGGACTGCTGGTTACAGAGAATCATCACCTTATTCCCAAAACTGCTGACCGCCTATGGAGCCAGCGGAGGATTTGGCAGCCCTGTTTTTTCAAGCCTGGATGATACCATCCATCTCAGAGAAGGGCATGGACTTGAGCTACGGAGGACTGGTTCCCACACTGGAAACCTTCTGTCTTCTCTCTGCATTGCCACCACCTTTCCAGAGAAGCAGCAGCAGCACACCAGCCTCGCTGATGAAGCAGACAGCTCCCCAAAATCATCCTCCAGGGCTTGGGGATCTCCTCCGCAGCGGAGGGCACAGGAAGGAGGCCAAGGACAGAACTGGCAATTGTTCAAGGACAGCATCCTGCTCCCTCGACCTCCCCATCTGGCTATCGGCTCTCTCCCATCTCCTCTGGACTTGGACCAGGAGAGGACAATTTATTAACAGTCCTGCTCACTGGATAAATCTGCTCTGACATTCGATTTTCCGGGATGCTTTTGTGGCTGATCATACACTGGGCCAAACACGGCAGGAACCATTTGGAGGAGCAGCATCCCTGTAAGGTGGGCACATGCCGATCTCACGCAGCTACTTTTTCATGTTGACAGAGGAGGACACAGGCTGCAGCAAAGGCAATATGCAGGACGAGTGGGACATACACACTGCATTTCTTCTCTTGATGCTCAGATTTTGGTCCAATAGATGCCTGAACTTGGCTCCATAGTTTCTGTTGTTCGCATTCCCGACTTTTCTGGGACACAAAAAACATTGCTGTTATAAACCTTCCTTATTCTCACCCATTGCATCAAGATCTCAAAGTGGATCCTCGCCTGGGTCAGTCCATCAGCAATTATCAGCCCGAGGGGCTGTGGCAGCACACACTGTAACGGGGCATCCTGCTCCTTCCAGCCCCTCTGCGACAGATAATAACACCTCCCAGAGTCAGATCACCCAGGTGAAAAGGACATTTTAAACAAATTTCAGCAATGTTTGCTGAGCCATCCCACTGAGGTGGGCAGAGAGCAGATAGAATTCTGTGTACAGCTCTGGAAAGAGTCGGTGTGGACTTAAATCCAGGAAAATCCTTGGCTATACCTGTGATAAAAGCCAGAGCTGATGGAAAGACAGGCTTCTCTGTGTTCTGTTTGTAAGACTCTAGCTGGATCTGTGTACCCTGACCTGAATTCATCCGTGCAAAACTGGCAGAATAACAAACAACAGAGCATAAAAATGCCAGAGAAAGTAGGAGAAGACGGGGGAAAACTCCATCTAGACAGGCCTTTGAGGGGAGGTTTGTGATAGCATCCTGCAAACACCAGAGGAGATAAAATTTTTCTGTACCCTCCACGCATGGGTTGCCTATGAGAGTACAGACACGAACCAATCGAGTCCATATAAGCAGAGACCCCAGAACAAACAGCAACAAACCTTTTTATTCCTCACTGATGCCAGAAAAAAAAAATAAATTCATGGAAGATGAATGTGGGATGCAACTTTACAAGTTAAAAAAAATGAATGATGATGAATATAGTTTTATGGGTCCTTGGCAGAAAAACTGGTTAGTGTTTGAGAAAGAAACAAGAAAAGTAACTAACTTGTCACAACATCCTCAGGCGTTGGAAAGATCCTGGCTTGCTTCCACACGCCAGACTAATTGAAGATGTAATACGATTCAAACGCAGCCCACATTAAGAAGATTAAAACCACATTAACTGAAAGAGTTCAAAAAGAAATTTGAAATGGGCGCACGCACCACTGAGATCTCTCTAGTGAGAGAAGAGACCTTCTCTAGGAAGACCTCTCTGCTGAGATCCCCTATGAACCTCTCACACTGATGCTACTTCATATCTTCATCAAGGTCAAAGAGCCAGCCAGCAGGTTGGCATAGCTAAAGCACATTGGTCATAAAGTCCCCCATGCAGGGTGCATAACCAGCATCACACACAACCCTCTTTGCTGTCTGACCTTACATCTATTTGCAGCTGGGGTGACTGCTCTGGGATGCGGCTTGTGCTTTGCTTCCATCCCTCCCACGCAAAGGCAGCGCTTTAATGTTCAGTAATTGACAATCACCACCCTCCAGTGCCTGTGTCGGGATAAGATAGCAACATCTGTAGAGGACATAAAATACGCAGGAGTAAATAACATACTAGTGGGATACCTCACACCTGACAACTTGGTTTGCTTGATGGAATGGGTTTATGGTAACTGCCTTCAATTTATCTTGGATAATGTAAAGGTCTGGAAAGAAAACTGTTGAGGAAGGAATGTGTCACTCTTCTTGGGAAAGAGACAACGACTCCAAGAGGAGCTTGGGTTGATGTAACCCAGCAAACATCAGCTTTCAGCTCCATTCTGTAGTCCAGAGATGTCCAAATCCTTGAATGATTAATCATAGAATCATAGAATGGTTTGGGTTGGAAAGGACCTCAAAGATCATTGAGTTCCAACCCCCCTGCCATGGGCAGGGACACCCTCCACTAGACCAGGTTGCTCAAAGCCTCATCCAAAGTTTACTAAATGTGTTGTGAGATGGGCATCACCTCTGCACCTGCATCAGTGAGATCATTTCTGAAAATCTGTTTAATAAAGGAGACCACGCTGCCAGGAATGATGTTGAAAAAACCTGAGAAGTGGGCTATAAAAATGAATCAAGGGCTGGAAAACATGCCTCGCGGTGAATGGCTAAAGAGACTCTTTCTGGATCGCATGCTGAAAAAAGGCGAAGAGATTACTTGTTCTGGTGTCTGAGACTACACAAGGAAGAGACGGCTGATAACAAATAGCTCTTTATGTGAGAAGACAAAGGCATAAACAGAGCTTGTAGTTGGAAACTGAAATGAGACAGGCTTAGATTAAGTCATGACAACTGAACCATGACAGTAAAAAACCGCTGGAGCAACTTACTGAGGCACACACCAAATTCTCTGACACTTCAGTCTGCGAGTAGATGCTGCACTGAAAATGTACAAATAATCCAAGTTTAGACCCACAAAGGGAGACTCACCTTGCTCCTCAGCTCCAGAAATGAGAGACTATGCTTGGCATATAGCCCTCCTGGCTAGATAAACAGCACACAATGGTTAGAAAGAGATTCAAAGAGCTTTTGCTTTCTCATAACGATCAGGAGGCTGGAGTCCCAGCATTTTTGGTTGGCGGATTGGAGCACATAAGCTTCTCCAAATGGTTAAAAAAAATCCAAACAAAAACAAACCAGAAAACAACAAAACCAAAACCACCACACCACCCAACAGCCTTTCTTCCTCTCTTTAAAACCTGTAGGTAGTTTCATTTCTACATGGGAGCTGGTTCCTAGAAAGCGAATCAGAATGAAAACTTGCCCGTTGCCACACGTTACCTTGGACTTCTGCAAGGCTTTATTACAAGCAGCCCAAAGGGAAGAGAAAAATCCCCAACCCACAATAACCCATTTTGAGCCTTGCTCTGTTTTCCTCTCACCCAGCCAACCGCCACCATCGTCTCATCCCTTCAGACCCATTAATGCTCTTTCCAGCAAACCACCTTAGACGGAGGACTCTCCCTCATGCTCCAGTTCCCCATTTTAAGGCACACCAGGATGTTGGCTGAAGGGTCTGTATTATGCATAAGCTATGAACTGCTCAGAAAATCCCATATGGCCTGGCACTATTAAGCCCATCTATATTGCATTAAGTTGTTATTAGCTACTGTATTCTAGCTTATGATTAGGACAGTAAAATATCTCTTTGCAAGCAGCACTTGGGGTAAGGAAAATCCCTGTTCAGTGCAAATGCCACGATTATTTATCGTTCTCTTGACCTCAATCACAGCCACTGTCGGGAAAGCCTGTTGGTTTTGGCACTCCAACCAATTCCTCCCATCAAACGCTTGGCTGAGTGGGGCGCGGAGTTGTGGTGTCTTTGTGATGGATGAGACTTACAGCGCTCCTTTCATCAGACGGGAGAGCAGGGACAACAGACCAAGAGCCTACAAAGGGTCAGCTGGGATGGCCTTCGGTTGCCATTCTTTCTTTAGCCAGGAGGAATTTATCCCAGACGCCTCTTCACCATAGAAATTGAGTCATTTCCAGTCTCTTCTCCATCCCCTTGCAGCTCGGCAAACAAGCAAACGGTCTCAGAAGTCAGCTTCCTCTCAGTCAACAGTAATGAAAAATTTCCATGGTTTCCTGCGATCACGCACGACCCGAGAAACAAGGACTCCAAAATCATAAAAAATGCAACAGGGCTGCATGCAACTAGGAAATTTAAGCATGTCTGTCAATTCCTGGGACCAATGATGGTTTTGCAGGTTCATCATTGGGTTCATGAAAGAAAACCGACTGTTTTATCTCAAGTCCTGGAGGCCAATTAAATTCGAATCAGAAGCAAAAGCTGAGATAAGAGAGGAGCATGTGCGCACACACGCTTATTTGTGTTTGCAATAGAGAGGCAAAGAGGAATGGAAATCGGGAACTCTACGAAGCGAAAGAGGGTGAGAGGGGTGCCTGTTGGAAATGGGATCTCTGCTCATTCAGAAAACACTGTTTCCTGGCTTCAAAGAAAAAATAAGTTTCTTCCTCAGGGACTGGCCCTAGTGGAATAAAACCAAACTTGTAACTGTAGGCGATGAGCAGCATGGGAGCCTGCTCCTGCACACTCACAGGTGCTGCTTGGCATTGCTTATGGCCCCAAAATCATGGGAGAACAGCCAAGGCACAACGTCATGGCACCACACGTGGAAAGAGGATGGGGGAAAAGAGCTCCTGCTCCCCTGGCACAGGACCTGAATGATGTCCTACCCTCCCCTGCAGATGTGGGCAGATGTTTTCACTTCTCTGTGCCTCAGGCTCTTGTGCAGAGGCTGAGGGTTACCATGAGAAAATGAATTGCTTTTTTTTTTTTGCCTGCTTGATGCCTTCCTGGTTCCCCTAGGGAGGAACTGAACCCTAGTTCTGGTCCGTGGCATCTCCTTCACCACAGCTGGACACTCAACATGTTCATGTCCTGGTCACCGAGAGGCAGAATTTGACAGGGACAGGGCATTCCCTCCCATCTCCAGCCTCTTCCATTGGCTTTTCTCTTTCAAATATACCCACTACACCCAACCCACACGAGCAGGCACCACCTTCTCCTCTCCCTACTGCATTCCCCATGAACTCAGATCCCAGTCCCATCCATCACCTGGCAGAGAATATCCCAGCACCCCACACTCCAGGTTCCACAGCCCTTTCTCTGCCTTGGCCCAGTTCCCTCATCCCCGGGACATGTCCTGGTGCTGGACACACCAAGAGAAAGCTTGGCAACAGCTAATGTGCCAAGCTCACCATCTCTGACCTGCTGACTGGACGGAAGCACGCGTCAGAATTACTCACAATGTACGTTAGAGAGGAACCCACGTTACGTCCCTGTGCAAACAGAAGCAGAGCCAGGACAACCTCTCCCTCCAGCCAGGCTGCCTCGATGCAGTTGGTACCACCACCTGTATCACAGTTTGGGCATCTTTGATACAGGTGGTTTCACCTACAGCCTAAACCCAGACAGCAACAACAGGGCTCAAAAACAAGGTGTTTTCTTCAGAATGGCAAGATGGGAACCACTGGGAAGGAGTCTGATTGTCCTTCAGCAGCAGTATGCTCCCACGGCTTAAAGATGAGGACATGCTTGGGCAAGACCCAACCATGCACAGCGTTGGAGGATGCCCAGTACGAAGCATTTGAGAGGATTCTGGAGTCGGTTTTTATCCCAACAAGTTGAGGTATAGCTAGGTCCTATAGGGAAAATAGCTGCCACGGCAGGAAAATTCTTAAAAGGAGAGGATGAATTACAACAGTATGAGGTGTGATGTTCAGCCCTGAAAGGGCCACGACAGGTGAGCAGCTGTCCACAGAGAGACGATCAAAACTGTCTGCCACTCACTTGTGGCTATAGAGCTCTTGTATCTCCTTTCCTGACAAAATTTTATAGATTGGATGTCTCTCTCCCTCTTGATAAAATTAAGTTGCTCTTCCTGGAGACTCTCGCCAAAAACCAGGATAATGGCAGCGTATGGAAAGTATATTTGTTTCTGCCAACAATATCCGAGAAAAGGATTAGCTGGTTTAAACCAGCTCTCTTCTGAACAAACAAATTCATCTCTCTAGGCAAGGAGCTCTCACGCAAGCTTCTCCTCAGCCTGTTGTTACAACCGCAGAGGTGTTTAGAGATGAGCAACGAGCTGCACAAAGGCTGAACGGCAGCGCAGGCAGGCTGCAATCCCACGTAGCAGACCCAGGGGTCCCCTTTAAGGAGGGCTCCCACCTTCCTGATGCACATATCTGGGTATCATCCCCTCTTCTTTCACGGTCACTTACCCAGGGCACAGCGAGAACGTCTGACCTGTGGTGCCACAGACCGAACGTGCCACCTTTGCAAAATCTGCTCCCCAGCAGACTTCACCGCTCTGCTGAACCCTCCCTGCCATCTGGGCCCTTTGCTTTACGTCTCAAGTCTCATATATCTCCTGGCCACCACGGCGTGCAGACATGCTCTGTCAGACCAATTTCAATCAAAGAGGTAAATCAGAAAAGCTCTCAGGGTGCAATGGAGACTTCCCACGAAAATCCCGGTGAGCAGCAGCATATGGGAACCTTCCCTACAAGGCAGCAAGCTGAGAAGAGACCAGGGTCCTGCAGAACACGTCCTAATGGTAGGCATTGAGGGGAAAAATTCAGGCCAGACAAAATTCATACAACCACTTCACCCTGTGAAAGACATTCTCCTCCAAAGTTGCATAGACCAAACGCTACAAAAAAAGCAGCATTGGGAGTCCTGGGGCTTTGCTCTGCAAACATAAAGGTGGTCACAAAGAAGGAGGTTCTAGCTAGGCACAGAATCACAGAATCATGAAGGTTGGAAGAGACCTCAACGATCATCAAGTCCAACCGTCAACCCAACCCACTAACCCAAGTCCTCAAGCACCACATCTACATGTTTCTTGAACCCTTCCAGGGATGGTGACTCCACCACTGCCCTGGGCAGCCTGTTCCAATGCCTCATCACTCTTGCAGTGAAGAAATTTCTTCTAATCTCCAGCCTAAACCTCCCCTGGTGCAACTTGAGGCCGTTTCCTCTTGTCCCATCACTTGAGAAGAGGCCAGACCACCTGCCCCCCAGTGCCATGAGGCTGGCAAGAGAGTAGGGCCAACAAGTCCTAGACAAACAGAAGACATCCTCTTTTCTGCTACCTTTGGTACAACCCCATCTTAAGACCCAATCCACCACCGATGTAAGTGCTGTCACAGCCTCCATCCGTCAGGCCCCAGGACCAACAGAAGGTAATTGTTAAAACAAATCTGAGGCCAGCTAAGCCTTTGTGGTTGTTACTGTGCTCTGAACCATGGCCATTTGGGTTTACAGCCATGACGGAGTAAAACTGATTCCTCCTTCAGCCTGTCCTTAGACTGACAACTCTAATTACTTGTTAGCAGCCCCGGCACTGGGAAGCAGAGTGAGCAATCCTAACACGGTATCGCCAAAGACAGGGCTACGTGCACAAACACAAGCTCTAAGCAGCTTAATCCCAGACACAATACTGCAAGCGGACAGCGCATTGACAGTCGGGAACAAAACTCTTTGCTCTTAAGAGGGGAGAGCAGAGGGTTCTGGCTATTGATAGAAATGCAGAAATAACGTGTGTACTTCCAGCTTTGTCACACAAACCTCTGGACAACAAATTAGGGAATAAACAGAGAGGATTTCCACCCAAGTGGGACCTAACCACCAGGTCAGGCTTTGTTCACACTGATGGTTCAAGGTCACGCCCATGACTACAAATTATTTTCTTATTTTTGCTAATGAAGGTCTCCAGGTTTACAAAACACTGAACCTGCAGAAGACGCAGTTTTCCCGTGGCTTTGAATACAGGCACACCTTCCCCAGAATATCAGTTCTGACAGTCTAAAATGAACCAGAACAACCCACCCAGAGCTCTGGTTGGCAGGAGAGCCCAAGAGAACGGCAATACCCAAGCATGGATGGAAGGGCAGGAGAGCCTCAGCCACTGCAAGAGNCACTATTAATAAATACACTCAAAAATTAAACCAGCCAAGTCTAAAATTCTTAGCAGATGGCTTCATCCTCCAGCTCACATGGCCAAGCAGCAAGACAGAGAAGCCAGCTCCGTCGCAGACACAGGTCAGCTCTGGCCACAGACAGTCTCATTTCTCTTGGACTCCTTTCACCTAGGCAGGGAGACCTGCAGGGAGCTCTCAGGAGCCCAAAGCCCAATCCTAGCCCCTCTGCAGAAACACCTCCATGCCAGGATCATGTCTCGAGCGCTTTTAACGGAGCAGTTAACATCCAAGCTGATGTTTCAGAGGGGGCAGGACACCAGCAGAGAGCACTGACATGGAGCGATGGTTTCAACAGTTGATCAAAACAGTTTAATGCATTTCCATTTCCAGTCGCACGTATCCAGCAATGCTTCTTACTTATTTACAGTACCACCCTCGCCTCCTCCCTGCTCTTCTGTTTGCTACGTGGAGAACAAGGGAAATGGATGCTGACGACTGCCCGCCTGATGCACAGCACCGCCAACGAGTTCATCAGGATTTCACAGAGGATAAGCCAACAGCATGTGACCGGGAAAAACATTTGCCAGTGTGTGTGCTTGGACAGGAAGACATATCTGTGCCCACCTGAACATTAGCTTCAGTGACAAGGGCAACAGATGCCCCAGCAGGATGTATCCTGACTGCCTTCCAGGTCAGGGCAGAGCCAGCCCTGCTGGTCACCAGCCTTCTGGCAGTGCCCATGGCTAGGACAACGCAATGGCTCCTGAAGTCCCGTTAACCATGAGAACTGTCTCTCCAAAGAGAAGTCAGTCTGCTTTCCTGATTACACCTAATATTCCCTATGCTTTGAAGATCAAGCACAATAACCTACCTGCTGCTTAACGTGGCAAAACTCTACCCAAGGGCGACAAGGACAATCCTTTGGAGATCGATCCAAGATGACAGGGGGTTGGAACTCAATGATCTTTAAAGTTCTTTCCAACCCCAACCATCCTATGATTCTATGACCGTGGACTATAGGAAAGGAGACACTCAGGTTAATTCCTTTTCTAGTATTTTTTCCTGCCAAGATCTCACCTACTGTGTGACCCAAAGATGAGAAACAGGATCATCTTTCAGGCTTGACTACCCAAAACAAGGTCACCTCTATGTAAATATCTCCTCTTCCTTCTTCCCTTCTTTCTCTGGGCACTTAAGAGATACCAAGACTTCTGCCAAAGACAAAAATGGCACCAGCCAAAGTCTGTTTATCCAATCATCAGAACTCGGCGAACTAATTAAGATCTCTCAGCAGAGATGGGAGCTCTGCTACCAGGCTTTGGTGGTTATCCAAAGAGGGAGAACCCATAAAGGTGACTGAGCAAGGGTCCGAGACAGCAAGTACTGAGTGCTGTGAGGGAGGATAAACCCCTTTGTGGGAAAATACTGGAGTAGATATCACAAGGATGAAATGTGATGAGGAGTGCAGGGCTGAGCTGGACTTTAACTGAGCTGCCCAGGAGTTTATGACATGCTGACAAAGCAGCAGAGCTGACAGCATCATTCATGCGGGATAATGTACAAGGATCGCAATTTACACCACGCTGTTATATGAGGCTCTAATGGAGCAAATGTAATAGTCACAGTGATAGGACAGTCACCTCAAAGGCCAGTTCTAGCAACACTACTGACCTCTGCAATTCACGGAAATGCTATTTTGATCAGGCTACACAGCTAATATATTTTTTTTGCAATTTGTTATTATGCACTTGCTGAATTTGTATCCACGTAGCTCTCTTTTCACTGATCCACACATACACGCTTGCTTTCTTTCCTCCTTTCCTACATACTGGCTTAAATGACATTTCATATTCCAAAATCCAGACCGCTGCACATTTTCAAGCCCAGCGTGTGTTTTACAGCCTTATACTATCTCAGGGTGACCGAGCCCTGATTTTAAACCCACTTCTGCAAAGGATTCATTCTTCTGCTGGGATTTTCTTGAGCGAGTACCTGTGCCTGAAAAAATCCTTGACAACAGCATCAGCAACAGTGTTTTAACAGCAGCACTCTGCCCTTCCATTGCTATTTTTATGTCAAGTTTTCAAACCGCTGTGTTTATTATGCGCCACAAATCGTCAAAGAGATGGGTCAGTTTTATTCCTGTTTTGAAGATGTGGGAAAAGATGTCAAGACACTGCCACTCCAAGTAGCAGCCAGATTCCCAAGAGCTCCGAGGAGCCCAATCTCTTGCTCTAACCAGTACACAACATTTCTTCATCCCAACCACAGAGGTGTAAGGCTGCAAAGACTTTCATAAACTTATTACTCTTCCAAAGCTCTCCAGTTCAGATCAAGAAGTCCAGGGAACAAACCATCCACCCTGTCAGAGAGCTAATGATAGACAATTATAAGACAAAAGGAGAGCAAGTTCTTCTGTTTTGTCTTTGCAAAAATATAAAAAAAAAATAAAAAGCACAATCTTTTTTTTTTTTCTGACAGCTGACTTTTTGTCTTCTTATTCTCTTTCCACTCCTGCAGTGCAGTTGGCAAAGCCTATTTCTGGGCTAGTTTGTTACAATACAGCATGATATGCATGAGGGGTGAGGGGAGAAAAAGGAAAAGAGAAACACAGAAAACAGGTTCTGACATCTAATCAGATCTGCTGTATTGATTTTGCAACTTTTAGCTTTGCAACAAATCAGAGAAACAACCACATTACCACCCAGAATCTACCCTTCCCTTGAGTGAAGCCAGTCCCGAAGGAGCTCGCATGGACACGTACACACACGCGTGTGCACCCACACCCCAGCTAAGCAGCTCTCCCGGGGGATGCACAGACTGGGGGAAGCGGGGGAAGCGCTCATCACGGAGGCTGCAGGAGCCACACGATCCCCATTTCTGACAAGATGAAAATTCCAGAGCAAGCCACCGGACTAATGAGCTACCCACGCTGGAGAGCAGCATCTCAATTAACCACATTGGCCCCTGCTGCGGCACCCACCTCCTTCCAGCTGCGTGAACAAGGAGGAGAGGGATAAACAAGGGCTCTGTTGTTTGCTGGAGGGTTTGTGGTGGTGGGTTTTTTTTTTGGTTTTTTTTTTTTTTTTTTTTGTGCAGGAGGAAAGGGGGGGGCCTATAAAGGGGATGAGGGCAATTCTTGCCCTACTTTCTTGGTTTGCAGTTTGTTTTTTACGCTGATGGAAAGAGCAAATTGACAGCCCCGAAAGCAAAGCTGCCTTGCTCAGGGACAGTATGGGCAGTGCCACCCGTAAGGTCCTTCCAGGCAGGAGAGAGCTGAGGTGTACAAACACTCTGCACCCAGCTCCAACTAAGGGCACGCAGAACTGATGGAGAAGGGAAGAGGGCCATTTNAAAGGGCAGTGCCACCGTAAGGTCCTTCCAAGCAGGAGACAGCTGAGGTCTACAAACACTCTGCACCCATGGAGAAGGGAAGAGGGCCATTTGGGTGAGCTCCTGCATGGACAATACCTCTGTCACTTGGGCACAAGATCACAATAAAGCATTGCTTGGCCTTGGGAGGAGCTATAGAAAGAGTATGTTGAGTTGTTTACACAGAAGTTCATCACACCTTTGCCTTCTCAGGGGTCACATCGAAGGCTCTCCCCCAGAACAGCTTCCAGCTTGTTCCTACCATGTGTAGGGAGTCATGTCCTCCCCATCCAGCCCAAGATCAGAGCTGTGATCCCCCTCCAGACCACCTAGCAAGCCTGAATTCATCCCAGGCTCAGCATGAGGGTCAGTGAGGACCACACTGCTTTCAAACACCAACTGGGGACACCAGCAGGTCTAATGGTTCTTTGTTCCACAGTCAGATTTTTCTGCATCTCTCATCAGTTCCTGGGGTGACCAAGAGTCACCCACCCTGCCATGCCCCACACGCCTGACCCAGCCTGCCTTCCAAACCAGTTTAAACCAAGATCCACATTTCTACGCTGCTTAAGGGAAGCTTCTCCACATATACTTGCATAGAAATCTTCACACATTTCCCTGTCCCCATCCTGTAATTTAATTCTTGCCATGCTCCTGAACGGACGGAGATAATTTTGAAAGGGAACCTTTGAAAACTCAAAGTGCCTGCAGGATTTCTCACACCTCCGTTACCGCTGTGCTCCCAGCAGCTTTCATCTGGGAGTAAGTGTGTCTGGCTGGCTCCAGCCAGGTTATCTGCTCTGCCCTCACTTCAACTCTTCCTGGGGAGACAGTCTGGGAGGAGTGTGGCAGCATCTCTAATGAGCTGTGCTGCTCGTGGAGACTCATCCCATCTGAGGCAACGTGCCCGGGTGCTAATTAACCTGCTCCTTACCCATCCCACACCTCTGAGAGTTCAGCAGCCGCACTATCCCCATGGAACAAAGTCTGCAGGGAGGGCTGCTCCTACAGTCACCGCTCCTTCCAGACCGAGGCATCGTACCCAGCTGCCTGCCCCCCGGCTGATTCAAAGTCTTGATGGAGAGGGCATAAAACGCCACGTGTCTAAACACACCTCAATGGCACGGGAGCTGGGCAGGCACTCACTTCTCTGGAGGGAGAAACAACTGCAGGGAAAGGATGGAGACAGTCATCCAGCGTGGACCCCAGCAGCATCCCTCCCTCTACGTTTGCCTTTGTGCACAGACACCACCTTCAAGCGGGGCTGGGAGTACTGCCCATCACTGAAATCACTCGATACAGCCCATGCTAAGAATCAGTTTTCTGTTACTCACGGCTTTATTGCATGGAAACCATCTGGGATTATGCAGTTCCCCATCAGGGTCTGCCCAGCATCCTTTCCAGGCAAAATGGTTCAGGCGTGTCTGGAAGTGGCAGCTGGGGTAACTAAGCTGAAGAAAGGGTTGTGGGGTGGAATGGTCTAATGAACATCCATTTGCAACCTTTTGCGTGCCTGACTTTACAAACTTGAGTAAGGTATTTAACACATGCGTCATGCACATAAATACACACCCGGTAAAGCTGCTGTTCTGCACTCATACACCCACAGGGAAGTGGAAAGCACTGTAATCAAACACACACCTCTCCCCTTCCACTTGCAACACGCTGGCCATACGGCATCCTGCCCTTAGCCTCGCACAGCCAGGCCAATTAAATAGAAACTGTTCAAAGGTCCCCAGATAAAAGAGACGTGTCTGCTCAGCCCAGTCAGAAAGGTCAACTCTGCCTGAAAGCAGCACTGAGTGTGTCAAGCCTGCTCAGCCCACCGGCTTTTGTGTACCCAGGCATTCGGAGAGGTGCTCCAGGGCTCTATGGTTATACTCACATTGCACGTTGAGCTGTACCAGGGCTTCCCGGGGTTTGATGTTAAAGCCATTGTACCTGGCTGTCTGACATTTATAGGTCCCGCTCATTTCTCGGCTCACGCTCTCCAGGCGCAGCTTCCCATCGTATGTCTCCATTGTCATTGTTCCTGAAGGCATGGGGGTCTCCTTATCTACCCGGGACCAGATGATGGGGGGCTTGGGCTTCCCTCGGACCTCGCACTGCAGCTCAGCCCGGGAGCCCTCCCGGACGGTGATCGTGGACTGACCCTTAGGGACACTGATGGTTGGTGGCACTAAAAGGGAGACAAGAAGGGCATTGTTATACAAGCTTCCAGCAAAACAAGGAATATTCTTGAGATGTTTGTGTTCAAGTCGCACGAACAGCCCCGAACTCCAAAAGTTTCCACTTGGCAGAGTGCAGCCCCTACGGGAACACACAGCCTGTGTAAGCCACCCTACAGGCTCTGGAGCTGCAGGGCATCAGCGAAGATCCAACAATGTATCCCAATGTTAATGACAAGTATTGGGACCTTCTGCCAGCTCCCACCCCTCTGGTTGCCAAATGCTGTCCAGCAGCAGGGCAAACACAGAGGAACCCAAAGGCAAAAGCCTCTTTGATCCATTTATCCACTGCTGGTCGGTGAATTTCCCAAACGCAACAGCAATCTTTCGGCCAAGAAATAGAAGTCATTATCTGCCAAAGTACATAGTTCCCCTATGCAGGTCAGACCCAAACCAAGACTTAGAGGATTAGTGCTTGTAGATCGTATCTGCAGCCTTATCAGACATCCAGGACCCCTGTTCACCCCTAAACCACCGCAAGGAGCCAGGTCTGTTAAGTGCCTTTGCCTACTTTACATCGAGATTCACGGTGGATTAGTTATCTCTGGCTCACTCCAGCAAGAGACAGGTCCCAGCAAAGACGACTTCTGGCACCCTTTCCAGGCCAGGCTGGGAACAGCTCACCTAGCACGACTGTCGAGCTGGGGCTAGAGCTGGAGGCACAGTAATGCTCAGGAAATATCAACGGACAAACAAAACTTTTGCTGCTGATAAAGAAAGCTCCAAAGAAACCCAATGACTGCAGCTAAAGGGTGCAGAGGTGTCGGTGGGAAGAGGTTTGTTCTTCACATCCTCAACTCCGCCAAGAACCAAAGGAAGGGGATGTTTGTGCTGAACCCCAGGTAACATCGACATTTTATTTATATTAGGCTTCAGAGTTAACGGTTCAACTGAGGTAAACAGGGTCGTAATAATTTTCTGAAAGCTGCTCTTCCAGCCCTTCCTGCTGACAGTGGCAACGCTTGGATTGACACTTCCATAACTGCAAGGGCCATGTGCTTCGTTTCCATTTAAATCAAAGTTCAGAACTCGAGAGGCTGTAACAAGCTGCTCTGACCAATGTTAGCTCAATTCAACTCCAGCAAAGGAGAGCGTGCTACAGTAATTGCACACGTTACAGCCCGCAGCTGCTTTAGGAGCAATTTAGGATGGCTCCAGCCCAATCTCCCTCTGCTGTGACCTCCCCATGCGACAGGGAGGCCACATTTTCAATTCACAGCTCTCCCGTGGGCTGGGGAATCTCATCACACCCTGTCCCGCGCGGCGCGAAGGAACGACAGCGCTCTCAGTGCCCAGCACCGCCAGCAGCTGCTCACCCGGTGAGAGGCAATTTTCTCCACGGGGAAAAGCTGTAAATTGCATTTGAAGATTTTATTTTTAATTAAAGCTATCTCTCCTCGGAGATGCTCAGCGGAGGCAGCCACCTTGGCGAGCTCAGGCTTTGCTCAGCAGGGAAACGGGGAGCCCCCGCTGCCGCCCTCCTGCTCAGAGCCTGTGTTCTGGGGGAAACCTGATGGGTTTTTATTCGGGAATCACATGTTGGAGGTGGCTCGTGTCTGCTCGTGGGGATGCCGCATGCTGAACAGCCTCAGCTGCTGCATGAAGGGCTGCTCCAGCAGGGACTGCAGTTTTCATCCCCTGGGTCAGAAAACAGTCCTGCTGGAGCAGGATGTCAAAGAGAGGTGTCAAAATGCCCCAGGCTGCATTCCTGTCCTTCCCTGCCAGCAGTATCCACAGGAGTATTTGGGGTTCACCCTCCACCAGCCAGGCCAGAGCACGGGGCAACCTGCCACCAACACACATCTCCTTTGAGGCAGTGGCCAGNCCATCCCCTGGGTCAGAAAGCAGTCCTGCTGGGGCAGGATGCCAAAAAGAGGTGTCAAAATTCCTGTCCTTCCCTGCCAGCAACATCCACAGGAGTATGTGGGGCTCACCCTCCACCAGCCAGGCCAGAGCACGGGGCAACCTGCCACCAACACACATCTCCTTTGAGGCAGTGGCCAGCTGGTGCCTAGACCAACATCTGCACCAACAACCACTGCCCAGCCTTTTGGTGGGACCATCCAGGGTCTCCCAGCCCTCCGCTGCCTCCTAGACCAACATATGCACCAGCAGACACTGCCCAGCCTTTTGGTGGGATCATCCAGGGTCTTCCAGCCTTCCGCTGCCTCCAACATCTGCACCAGCAGACACTGCCCAGCCTTTTGGTGGGACCATCCAGGGTCTCCCAGCCCTCCACTGCCTCCTAGACCAACATATGCACCAGCAGACACTGCCCAGCCTTTTGGTGGGACCATCCAGGGTCTCCCAGCCTTCCGCTGCCTCGTGCCCTCGCAGTCTGAAACACAACTGCACTCTGCCATCTAGTGATCTTGGGCAAAAAAGGATTGTTCTTGGTGACACCAGCCACGTGAGGTTGGGAGAGCCAGCTTGGCTCCAGGATTGGGAGGTTCCCATGGTGTCTGCTGGCACACAGCCTTGCCAGGGCTGCCAGCAGATGGGAAGCAACACCCTTTGGTGTTTAGTAGGTCCATGGCATGGTCAGGGCTCGGTCTCCAGGCTGCTAATGAGCACTGGGCACAGTCCCGTTGGGAGCATGCTGGCCTCAGCGTTTCTGCTGGGAGACAGGAGCTTCCCAAAGCATGAACAGCAGTCACAGCACCTTCTGCTGTGGGGCTGAAGGGAGCAACATCCAGAATCAAGACTGGGACCAGTCCAACCAACGGGTTCAGCACAATGAGGGACTGAGAGGAAACGTTCTGGGAAGGTTCAGGACAAAAACTGCGGGCAGTTGGCTCCCCTTGGGAGTCCTCAGCAGACTACTAGCCCAACGCTGCTTTGTGCCATACCCTCAAGGTCCTGGAAAGGCAGCAAGATGACATGGATGTAACAGAGAGCAGGGCTGGACCCACCACTTCCCCAGAAGCCAAAAGGCAGCCCCGAGACCCTATATTTCAATTCCCAAGGTGACCGACAAATACACAGATTAGTCCTGTCCTCACCAAGCCATGGGGTGAAGCCTTGACTCTGATTTTAAAGGGGGGAGGCATTTATAACGCTTGGACTCCTACAGAGAGTGCCCAAGACAGATGCAATTGCAATCCAGCAAACATTAAAGCTCTTCAGAGAATTTTCTATGACAGATTACACCGATCTACTGGCCACAGCTCTGAAAGAAGGGACATTCCTCACAAGCAGTGCCAAAGGGAGGAAAGAGCAGCTTGCTTTCTCTTTTATTCTCTTCTAAGCAAAGGGACGTTTGAAATTTGGTGAAATACCACCCTCCCTTCCTTCCTTCGCGATTTGGAGGCTTCTCTGCACAATCACACTCTAAACCTGTCTCTGTAGCTTTGACTGGACTACACTTTGGACTTTTCATAGGGAAAAACCATAAAAGAAGATCTGCTTGGTGCACAACACTTCTGGCAGAGGGGCTGTAACTATTACCTGTCTCCAGCCTCAGCCAAATATTTGCCCAAGGATGCGAGAGGCTCACCTGTCTCTGAGGAGATGTTCACCTCCACGCTGAGGTCAGGAATGGGTGCTCCCTGGAAGGTAGCCACGCACAGGTAGGTGCCATAGTCACTGAATCTCAGGTCAATAATCTCCAAGCTGCAGGTCACCGGTGGGAGCTCGGGGTCATTTCTGGTGATGAGCAACCGGTCTGAGAACCTGGCTGGTTTCCCATTCTTGTACCAGGAATAGACAACCTTCTCCTGAGGGACAGCATCCACGTGGCACGAAAGCTTCAAGTCCTGCCCTAACTGGATGGTCTCGCTCTCTTTGATCACATCAGGGGTGATTTGGAAGGTGGCATTCTTCATAGCTAGGATGAACACAAGCGCAAAACTGGTTAGGGACAGCAAAGTGTCCTGCATAGAATAGGACAACAAGCTCTCTGCTCCTCAGAAAGGCAACATCTCCATGCGAAAGCCTGTCCCAAGATCTCCCCCAGTTATGTTCCTACAAAATATCCCTAGGGCCTCACATCTGGTGATCTGGATCATTCTCCAGCCCAAGAGAGTGCTACAGCCTGGTGTGAGCCTCTCCCTCCACCCTGAAAATCCATGCTCTGAGAAAAAGGGCAACTTACAGCGCACCAGCAGGTTCACCATCTTCTTTGCCGGGTTCCCCACGTTGTTGATGGCTGTGCAGTTGTAGTAGCCCGAGTCCTCCACGTGGATCCTCCAGAGGGTGAGGTTGCCTCCTTGCACAAGGCTGTTGGGAGGCATTGGGCCAGGAGAGTGAGACCAAACCACCTCCGGCTGCGGGTCACCACCCGTCAGGGAGCACTGCATAGTGATGTTGTCACCAGGATTGACCACCAGCGTCTCGTTGACAGACAGCTTCAGAGCAGGCGGGGCTGGAAGAGGACAGAGAGCGATGATTTGGAGCTTGAAAAAGACTTACCCACTTGCCTGGGCACAGCTTCATGCTTTCTAGGATTTGTTCTTGGAGATGGCTGATTTGAGCAGGGAGAGCCGGAGGGAGCCCTGAATTCATTACAAATGCAAGGTGTCTGGGAACCTAAAGCATTATCATTACCATGTCTTTGAGTTAAAGCTCTTTTATGGTGATAGCACACTGCAGGCAGAACCTCACACCGCCCCAGAATGGAGCTCAAACCTAGGTCTGAGCCCTAAGAAAGAAAAAAAAACAAACTATGCAGGAGAACAAGAGATTCACTGTCACAAGGCACGGGAAGCTGCAGCCACGGATTGAGCTTAGCACAGAATCATCAAATAGAATCACAGGATGGTTTGGGTTGGAAAGGACCTTAAAGATCATCCAGCTCCATCCCCCTGCCATGGGCAGGGACACCTCCCACTAGCCCAGGCTGCCCAAAGCCTCATCCAGCCTGGCCTTGAACCCCTCCAGGGACGTAGCATCCACATCTCAGGACCCGATCCAAAGCACGCTGGGAATCACGGAATGGTTTGGGTTGGAAAGAACTCACCAGGATTTCAGTGTTTGCCGGACAGTGCTCACAACCCCAAGGGAAGGCCAGGCACAGCACCAGGTGCATGCCCAGGCCCAGCCTGCTCCTTCTGCCTGGCCAGAGCTCCACCCTGATGGATGGGTGAAAGGACAGGCTTAGAGGAACCTGCCTGAACCCACCAGCTGTTTGGGTTCAGGGTCAGCTGGGACCAAACCTCTCCTTCCATAGGGATATGCTGTCCCAAGGAGTTTTGGGGAATGTCTACCATTAAAACAAGGCTATCCCATGAGATGCCTCTCCATCTCTAACTCCCAACAAGACGTCTTTCAGAGGCAAAGCCTTTGCCAGGCAGCTGGAGCCTGACACAGAGGACCAGAACCTATCTGCACCATAACACACCATGAAGAGCAGCTCTGCACCCACTCCTAACCTCCTTCATCTCCAGAGGTGTCAAACACACTTTTCTGCAAACCTGGGGGCTACAGACCAGATCACAGGGATTGTCTTTCACGCACAACTGAATAAATGAGACTGATTCCAAATGTCTAGGTAACCTCTCCTTTGAATACCCTAGCACCTGTTTTTGGTTTATTTTATTTCTGCACCCTTTTCACTACATTCCCCTTCAGGAACTGAGCCAAAAAACTTCCCTTTGTATTCTCTATTTCATCCCATGAAAAGCCTTTTAAAGCCCCTGTCAGCACCATCGCTGGCTCCATCCAGACAGAGCTGAGAAAGTAGCAGTCCCCAGCACAAAGGCGGGGAGGATGTTTTAAGTAACAGCCATAATAATGCAAAATAAGACATTGTTCCATATTCATGAAGCTTGATTTAACGGCATCATTATTTCTGCCTCTTCTCTCCCTGGACCCCGCGTTAATGAGCTGTGCTGGATTTGTATGGGATCTCTGAATTACAGCCCATACAAACAAGGCGAGGAGGACCGCTCTCTCCCCAGCACTGGCGCCGTAATTTAGCAGCGTGACTACTGCCGTGCTGGGATGTCGCTTTGGTGCACTCAATCTGGTGACCTCTCCCTGGCCATGGCACATGCCAGAGGTGGCCAGCTGTGCCTAAGGAAGAAGGTGGCTCCTCTGCCACCTGCACTGGGCGTTTTGAGGCCAGTGGCTGGAGTCCTTGACTTTCAGGAGGCCAAAATCTGCACCCAGAGCCTTCAAGAGGTCTCTTTGTTGGAGTCTTGGAAACATGGGTTAATGTACAATAATCGTCAAAAGAAGGATTTGCACATCCTCTCCAAGCTCCAGGTGGTTTCATGAGACACTATGAAATCCAGGAAGGCAATAGCTCAACTCACTATGGTCAGGCAGGACACACTGGTGTCACTAACAGGCTGTCAGCGGAGCGTAGCCGACACCAAATAGCTGGTCCTGCCTTCTGACATGGAACTGGTCTCAGGTTCACAGGGCACAGACAAACTGACAGATGCAGCATCTTGGCTGGGAATCTTCATCCATCCCCATCAGAGCTAGAGAAAGGCTGAGACCAGCCTACATCCAGAGAGGAGGTGCCAGAGCTGGGGAGCACAAGCCAGAGGTTCTGCAGGCTCTTGCAGGGTTGGATGTGCANAAGCACAAACCAGAGGTCCTGCAGGCTCTGGTTAAGATGTAGGGCTCTTGCAGGGTTGGATGTGCACGTATCTGACCAACACTCATCTTGCCTAGTTCTGGGCAAGGCAACATGGAAAAAAAAGGTCGTGTGTGCATGTGAGAGGGAGGCAGGGAAATGGCAGAGCTGTCACCCACACAGCTCCAGGCAGCTGTGTGTCCCAAAGCTGAGCCCTGGCTGTGGCAGCCTGCACAGGCTTCCACTCCCACTCCTGCCAGCAGACAGGGGTTAACAGTCTGCAGACATTGTTATGCAGGAGATGAATCTCATTTATTTGTAACCTGTGGCAATTCCTTTTGTTCTTGGCTCAGGAAACCTGCTGGCGGAGTCTGCCGAGCAGCAAGGGGACCATTAAAAACAAAGAGTCGCTTTCAATTCCCTTTGAAGTCCAATTTGCTGCAGTAAAACTGCAGGAGAATTAACCAGCTAGGGCTGCTTAATTTTGCAGAAATCGAGGAAGGGGAGAACGTCAGCCTGACCCTGTGCTGAGCCGGTCCTGTGGCTCTGCAGACCCAACCTGCTGCTCTAGAGCCACACACCAGCAGCAGGACAGAGGAGGAGCAGGGGAAACCCTTTTGCTATTCAAGTTGCAGCCCAAGAACCCATCCCCTGCTGCAAGGGCCAAGCTGCTGACGCAGAGGTCAGGAGAAACACATCTCCTTGGTGGAGACTACAATCTGCCCAAAGGCCACTGAGACAGCTGAGGACCAGCAAACGAACTGGGAAGAGAAAATTCCCTTGGCCTGACGTGACCTGACCCAACGTAGTACTTGGGTCTACAAATATTTAAGAGATTGATTTCCATGCACCTCAGCACCCTTTGGGCGCTCCTCGGTAGCAAAGGCATCAGGATTCTGGGCACAGCCAAGGCTATAGACACTGCGAAAGCACGAGTGCAAGAGGGAAAGAAAAGACCTAAACACAAAAGGAGAGAATTAAATATATTTTTTAAAATATTTTCTAGTCTACGGACAATACTACCTACAGGGCAAGTAAGCCAGATAATATTTCATGTTTAATATACTTGTGTTATTTAACATAAACCCTGCTCACATCGCAATGGCAGCTTCATTTTCACCACCAGCTTTTAATCCAATTTGCTATGAGCCCCTTTGAGCTTGTAGTGTCAGGCTCCACTGTAACTACATATAAATATGCAGTTATAACTAAACAAGAGGAAAAAAAAGAACTAGAGGTATGTGCTACGTGGTCCAGGTTCAGAGCTTAGGTAAGTACCCAAGAAACTGGTGTAAATTCAGCCGTACTGCTGGCTTCTGATCTGGCTACAACCTGAAAACACACTTTCCCTACTCAATAAAGGGGCTGGGCTGAAAAGAAGGATAGTTTCCCTGCGCTTGGGCTGGTAGGGGGGGTAGAGATATTAAGAGAAATTTGATTTTCTAACTCTTCAAAGGTAAAGACACAACAGGGAAGAAGAGCTGGATGAGATTGCTTTCTTCACCATGAGCACAAGGGAAGATTTTGAAGGGAATATTCCAGCATTCACTACAGTCTCATCCTGAGAGAGTCAGGCAGTGGTGTGAGTTGCGCAAGATGTGTTCCAAGATCTTACTATATAGAGAAAATATATATATATATATATTTTTTTTTTACATTAGCTATAGCTTGCTTTCTTAAGCTCATTATCTGTCTTCTTTCTCCATAAAATGATGCAACTATTGCTCAGCACCTTGGGCTCAAGTCAGATCAATAAACATAATTTATACAGTACCAACAATATCCCATCAACAGTTGGCAACATCAAAAGAGTTCTGTTTCCACTGCACAGGGATGACACAGGGGATGCAAACTGCTTTGTGTTACATTACAGAGGTGAATAATTCAAACAAATCCAATGCTTTTCTTTCTGATCATGGAACACCCCAGGCCTGGAAGCAATTTCCTGACATTTACTTATTATTCAAAACTATTCAACACATGTGGGGGCTTTGTGGGTGACGGGGTTTTTGTGGGTGGTTTTTTTTTGTTTGTTTNTTGCAGGTCAAGCAAGAAGCACCAAACTGGAGGCGCACTCAAGCACTGCCAGGATGAGTATCAGTGTAAAATTTATTTATTGGGAAGGCACTGGACGTATTTGCTTTCCACAAGCATCAGCACCAGCGGAGCCCATTAGCTGGGAGGTGCTGAGCAAACCAGGCCAGAGTCACACATGGATGAATTATTTGTAAGAACTCCTGCAGCATCTGCCCCGCTCTAGTCTGTATCGAATCTATTTTTAAAGTCACTTAGAATGACAAATAAATAAACCAGTGGATGGATTAAAAACTACATAGTGCTCCAACACCTCCACGTAGCCTGTTTTAATGATCCCACGGCAGGTCTGGCCAAAGCACCGGCTACACGCAGAGCTACAAGAAATTAGAGCATCCCTGGCCACAAAACTTGTGCGTGAAGGATTTTTTCATCCTAGCAGCCACGTCCATGAACATGAGGTGCTGCGGGATCCGCACAGGGTGCTGGGTTACCCTCCTGGAGAGGGAACCACTGTTGAGCTGGCAAGGGGGTGGAGGGCTGTAGGGACCTTCTGCATCCCCTCTTACCTGTGGTGTTTGTGAGCTGGAAGGTGATGGATTTGTCGGGGATGCTGCAGACGTTGCGGACGGACACCTGGCACGTGTAGCTGGCGTAATCCTGGGGCCGCAGGTTCTTCAGCTTCAGGACTTTGGTTTCACCCTGGGAGTCAGGGGGAAAAAGGGAGGAAAAAAGACACAGGAGTATAAAGCATCATTGCAGGTCCATAACCTGTTCCAAAGTTCACAGATTACCAGGAGTTCCCATCGAAACCCTGGGGAACTGGGCAGGCTCCAAGCCCCGCTAGCTATGTATAAAGGAGACGCAAATCTTTGCCATGGTAACTCCACCTCCAGGATTTCTCAAAACACCCAGCAACCAACTGACATTTAACCTCAGAGCACTGCCGAACAGGTCCAGGCACAATTTCCCATCAACCGCTGTCAGAATCATCTTGCGGAACTACAAAAAGCTCCAACATCCCCGAACAGACCCTGGGATCTCCCAGTGAGACGTCAGTAGGAACTCAAGGGAAGTCACTGGGATCTCAGCATTGCAAACCCAAAGCAAATCAGAGCAGATTCAGGCACTAATGGTGGCCTAAATATGGCAAGTTCAACAGTTAGGCTGTAAAATTTAGCAGGACAGGGGAAAACAGATAATTCAGAGAAATACTCAAAGAACTTTCCCCCAAATTTTTTGATCTCTCTTCTCCAGATTCCCGTCTCATTTCTGCTGGTGTAAATCCAGAATGACTGCAGAGACTTTGATAGCCTTTTCTCATACTAAAACAAAAAAAAAAAGTCCCTCCCTGGCACTCCATTAGTTACTGACTCGTTCTAGAAACAGAATCAAGTTGCTAGATTAACAATAGATGTGTTCTGTATATTTTTATTTACGGAATGCGGAAAGCTCCGAGATGCATCCCGGGGTTTGCACACCCTGCAACTCATATGTCTTCCCGTGACAGCTTGTTGCTGTTTTTCTCGTGTTTGTCTAAATCCCATTTGGAGAAACCATCCCATAATTGCCTGCAAATGTGAGAAGGTGTCAGCACAACAAATCCTCTCGAGGACAACCTCAAGGGACTGGACGATGAGCTCAGGCATGCTAATATGCAGAGAACAAAGCTCTGAACTGAGTAAATTAGAAAGATAAACACCTAGGAGACCAATAACCCCAAGAAAGTCCTGTCCCCTGAGATTTGCTGCTATGTCACACAAATGATGACATTTACAATGTGCATGCCAACTACTCACTTACCGGTATGTATCCTGCTTATTGATTAGTAAATGTTGTGTAAATGTGTATAAACCTTCAGTGTAAATAAGTTTCAAAAAGCTTAAACAGTAAAGTCTTCACCTCGTTTTTAATGCAAAAGCCTACCCAAACCTGCCATCGATAGCAGTTAATCTCTACGGCAATATTACAAACCCCTGGGAAAGGTGTTTTGTTAAACAAAGTGCATCTGAGCTCCGGCAAGACTTTCCCCTCCCAACAGCGTTGCGGAGGTATGTTTTTGTTAACTTCAACTCTTACCAACTCAAACTCGATGCTGGTGCTAAGGTGAGGACCATAAGGGCATGGCCGTGAGAGCACAGCAGTCCTAACCCCCTCTCTCTCAGAGCTGGGAATGACCCATCGTGGTGGGAGCATCGCCCAACAGGAGCTGTAGGATGCTGGGTCATTCACGTGTTAATACCGCAACCCGGTGAATTTCTGCCAGACGCCTTATTTAGCTGAATATCTCAAGTCCTAAGACATCTTCTCATTAAGCAATGTCTCTTGTTAATTACACTGAGCTTAGCGAAAGCTGGAAGAGCCCACGGTGGCTTCCTCTAAGGTCAGGGGTGTCCCGGTTGGATGCCACTCAGCACTGGACTGGACAAAGCTCTCTTCAGTGCTGTCCCACAGCATTTCTGCAAATCTGCTGCTAACCCACAGCTCTCTTCTCTCTCCTCATCGCCCCCAACGTTTCCATTTGGCTGGCCATTCCCATGACCTACGGAGATGGCATCTCAATAAAATATGAACACGACTACATTAACTGAAAGGCTGCCTGGGGCATCACTCTGAATCCAAACTTGGACAGAATGAGCTCAGGGCCCAGCTTTGGGAGCGTGGGATGAAATGGGTGTCCTGGGGAGGTGCCCTTTCAGCCCTCCCATCCCACCCATCACTGCTTCATGCTGCCTAATGGTCTTGCTGGAAGTGCTGGAGCTGGTTAGAGTCTGAAGGACATTCAGAGACAGAGCTCAGCTTAGGATAANCTGGAAGAGCCCACGGTGGCTTCCTCTAAGGTCAGGGGTGTCCCGGTTGGATGCCACTCAGCACTGGACTGGACAAAGCTCTCTTCAGTGCTGTCCCACAGCATTTCTGCAAATCTGCTGCTAACCCACAGCTCTCTTCTCTCTCCTCATCGCCCCCAACGTTTCCATTTGGCTGGCCATTCCCATGACCTACGGAGATGGCATCTCAACAAAATATGAACACGACTACATTCACTGAAAGGCTGCCTGGGGCATCGCTCTGAAACCAAACTCGGCCAGAATGTGTTCAGGGCCCAGCTTTGGGAGCATGGGATGAAATGGGTGTCCTGGGGAGGTGCCCTTTCAGCCCTCCCATCCCACCCATCACTGCTTCATGCTGCCTAATGGTCTTGCTGGAAGTGCTGGAGCTGGTTAGAGTCTGAAGGACATTCAGAGCCAGAGCTCAGCTTAGGATAACGTGCCCAGAGCGCTTGGTGATAGAAAAATACTCCTCCCCATCTCCCAGGGCATTGGCAGGCTCATTACTGGGAAGAAAGTGGAGTCCAGAGTGGTAGGGCATCTGTGTGGCCACCACCCCCTCCCCAGCATTGGAACCCACACAGGGAAAGAAGCGCCTGCTTCCAGGGAGGAATCTGGACCAGCGAGATGCTCAACACAAGCTGGTGGAGGTTTTGATTTGTTTTTTTCACCTGTGTGTAGAGGGGTTCGTAGATGTCCACACCATTGTCCTGACTGTGGGAAAGTGTCTCGGCTCCCCGTTTCCAGATGAAGCGAGCTGGTGGGTTGGAGTTGACAGTGCAGCGGAGGAAGACGGTCTTCTCTTGGTAGAAGCTGCCACGTACGTCACTGATGGTCTGGTGCACGGTGAGAACAGGTTCATCTAGATCTGGAAGGAAGGTAAGGAGGGCCGCAGCAGTTGTTAGTGGAGCTTGGGCTGCACGTGCAGCCTGCGGAGCAGACGATGCTCCAGGCACCACAGAGGAGAGGGGAAGCTCTCAGACATCTGGCTGATGACAACTGCTGAATTAAAAGCTGATCTGAGGGCAGGTAACACAACCAACAGCGAAAGGGAACAGACAGGAGAAGCCAAAATTCTCCTGCTCAGCACACAACCTTCAGAGAATAGAAAGCACCCTCTGGTTTTAAGATCTTACATGGTCTTTGAGCAAACTGCCTGCTGGCCACGTGCCTCTCAGACCAGGAGGTTGCTTCACCTTCCGCAATGACACCCCACACTCCAAAGCACTGCTCTCTACTCCAGTGAGATGTCAGAAGGATCCCAGGAAACTCTGCTCCATCGTCATTTCTTCTGCTCCCACTTTCCACATCCCTCCTGAAGCCACGGGGCTCAGCCCACGGCTGGGAGATGCCCACGCAAAGGACATGACAAACCTTCAAGTCATGGGGTAGGAGTGGAAGTCAGGACAAGATCAAGGAGCTGAGATGGAGAGAGGAGCAAGTCTCGTTGGGTGCCATGTGAACACAAGATGCAACAACACTGTGAAAGGTATGTACAATTTATTTCTCTTCTTATTAAAATATCCTTGGTGTATTTTCTTCTTTACAAGGTCTGTACCGACTCTCCCTCTCCAGCAACTTCTGCTCACTGCATCCCTATCACCCACCCCTAAACTGGTCCCATTCTTTTCTGTTTTCTCCCTTTACAGAAAATATTCCTTATAATTCCCTCGCCACGCCTGTACCAGAGACGCAGCCGTCACGACTGGATCCGTGGTCATCAGTCACTTCACTTGCAAGGACACAAGCAACAGCCCTGCAGGGAGGACACTTTCTCCATCCACCCAGGGCACACTGCTCCCCAAGGGCTGCCCTCCTGCTAAAAAGGGGATCATTTTCTCAGGCTTTTGCACCAGACACCGATGTTTGAACATCAAGAAAGCGTGGGCAACACCTCAGAGAAATTCTCCTCCCAGAACCACCTGCAGACTGACTGGGGTTAAATGTAAAGATCCCATTTGACAAGATGGGACCAACTGACCCTCTAAAACTGAAATCTGTCCCCATACTCTTAAACACGTCCTATAAGGCAGCTGTTGAGCTCAGCTGAAGCAATTCTACATTTTTAGCAGCCTTATGACCCCATCCTCAAGCATATCCCCTTGTGCTGCCAGCACTGTCTTCCACATGTTAGAGGAGAAGAAGAGGACACATGCTTATCACCTCCTGCAACCCTATGCCACCTCGTTTCACAATATTTTATTTTAGAGATCTCTAAGTTTGAAAGCCTCACTCCCAGACAGGAAGGGAGAAGCAAGGATGAGTTTCTGCTAACGTGTCATCCCAATAACGCATCATCTCTGCTGAATCACAACCGTCAACTTGTTGATTTGCATATTTTAATGAGCTGTATGCTTGGCAGACAGCAGTTGTAATGGGACCTGAGATTTGTCGGCTTGACCACACCATAGCTCAGAGATACGAGTAGAGCCATTAGCAGAACAATGACAAGGCATAAAAAAAAAATCAAAACCCAGACAACCCAAGGCTGAAGAAAAATATACACAAGTGAAAAAAAAAACCAACCAAAACACAACACTCCTGTCTCTATATAGTGCTGTCTCCATGTGGCCATAGGGTGACTGAATTTTTCACTAAAATTCTTCTGGACCAGGACCTTGGGCACAGCCTCTCCTCTTCCCCCCTCCGTTGTCCTTAACCTTCCTTTATTTTCTCACAGTTTACACGAGTAACTCTGTAGCCACCATTCTTCTGAGGCTCCATTTCTCAGCAGGATGCATGGCAAAACACTTCCCGTACTGATCAAAGAAGATACCACTTGGGTCTCCTGGCTCCCAGAAAACAACATTTTCCTTTCGGTTGCTAAACCTTTCCTCCCTCGAATCTTTCAGCCTTCTTTCGTAGCAGCCAGCTCGAAGTCTAGCCCTCCTGAGAAAAGCTAAAATAAGACCTGCGACGATATGTATGTCCTTGATGTACGAGTAACGCCACTGATGTCAGTGAGCCGCACAAATGATAAATTTGGCCCAAGGCTGCTTATGGAGATGATCACATGGGATGTTTCGTGCGCAAGAGAAGCTGGTAAACATCCATTCTTTCTTTTTCTTTACTTTCCCTCTCTCCCACACGGCAATACTCCAAACAGCAGCTGCCTCTCCACCAGTATCTAACCAATACTTTAAAGTCTCACTTGATGCCCTCTTGGGGCAAAGGAATAACTTGTGACACAGCTTCGTGTTTCCAGTTTAATATCCTCTTGGCACCAGTGGCTCTCCGCACAGCCTCGTTGTCTAATACTAAAATTATGAGTGAGGACTAGCACTAGCTGTCAAAGACACCAAGGTTCACACGAGGGTGATTACTTACCATTGGGATGCGGGGAAAGAAGGGATTTGCTTTCAAATTCTGGTTCATTCAGCTGAAGGTTGCCTGGGTGAGCATTCAACAAAAAAACTGTGACTTTTCCTGTGTGTTCCCTTATAACGATTGCAAAGACTAGCAGAAAATAGCTTCTCCTCCCCAAAACCCAAATGAGCAGAACAGAGGTGCGTTACCAAGTCCATCTGCAGAGTAGATGTTAGTATGAGAAAGCCCTTGGCCACCCCATTAGCCCCATAGTTCTACAGGTCAGAGCTGTATGAGGGACCACGGGACGCTACATCACTCTAGCTCCAGTTTGCACCCCAGAAGTAAAGGGAACGCCCTTAGCATGTAAGAAAATTAATGTCACGGTCCTGTTCCTAAAGACACAGGTTCTGGCAAGGTGTCCTACTAAGGCTTAAGAAAAGCAAGACCCATTTGCCATGGAGAGCTATCATACTCCTCCACCACGTGCAGGAGAAACGGGCAGAGAAGTCAAGCAGTTCTATGCGGGCATCAGGACTCCTCCAAAGCTACACAATGCCCATGAAGAGATGCTCATCCTATCCAAAGGAGGTGCCGATGAAGCAATCTATATTCTGAGCCTGCAGGATGGTGCTCACGCTACACTACCCCCAGTACAGGGCAGGGCAAGGGAGGGAGAGAGATGGGAGCTGCTCCAAGCCATTGAATACAACTGCAGATCACGAGTCTACCAAAGGCTAAGGATGTTCAAATCCCTGGTGTACTTTGTGAGGGTCACAATACCTAAAAGGAAGGCAGCAGGCTGCCTGAACGCACTAGCTCTCACCCCAGGGCTGGACAGCAGGACTAAAAGCAGGCAGCTCTTAGGGGCAACAGTTGCTGTCAGTAAAGTTATGCCCAGACTCCAGGCAGGTCCAGGAGTTTTGATGAAGCAAAGAGGTCTTTTATAATACTTTCCATCTTTTTAGCATCAACTTCTTGCTGCCTAGACCTTCTCAGAAGATATGAGTGAGGAGAGGGATTTGGTGTTGCTGGGGTTGGAGGGAACTGGAATAGTGGATAGCCAAGGACAATGAGCAGAATGGTCATCTTCCCAAGACAACAAAACTCATCAAACGTTGTCTAGACTTTAAATCTTTGATTCCTCCCCTATGGGGGCTGTGGGATAAAGTTTAATTTCCCTCCCTTTTGGCCCCAGCAGCCCAAGAATAAACAACATTAAGCCAGCATGAGAAACCTTCAAAACTTGGGGCCCAAGGTGGAGAACCGCTAACAGCATCTCTGGGACACAAGAAGGATGGGCATCGGAAA
Organism: Syrrhaptes paradoxus; assembly: GCA_013400615.1. Classification (NCBI taxonomy): domain Eukaryota; kingdom Metazoa; phylum Chordata; class Aves; order Pterocliformes; family Pteroclidae; genus Syrrhaptes; species Syrrhaptes paradoxus. The sequence continues at coordinate 59,519 of VZTO01015661.1, forward strand.
CATCGAGTCACTGCTGAGACTGAGGGGTCCTCACAGCTTCCCTCACATTCACCCCGTCATAACCCAGCCTGCTCAGGCGCATCCCAGAGCCTTTTGCCCTGCAGAGGTAGCAATGCTGGGAGGAGGGACTGGTTTCAGGAATGCCCCAAGCATCCGAGGCACGACCAACTTCAAGAAGCATTGGTTTGCTTTAAGCATTGGCTCCTTCAAAATGAATCCAAAGCAAGCAGAAGCCATCTACAACACTACATCTCAGACAAGTTCTGGGGACCTCTGGCAGCGACAGACATCACAGCACCTCGATAGGAATGACTCCCATGGACAGGCAGAGCTATCTCTTCCATGGATGGATCTAACCCCCTAGGGGAAACGGACCCTCAGGACACCACAACAGTCCCTTTGCTCCTGAATCAGGTGCACGTGGTCCTAGGGCAATGCAGGTCCCTGCCAGCCCCACAGCGACGCAGAGACATGCAGTAGAACTGTGGGAAAATCTGGGTTGCCGCTAAACGACTTACACTGCACATCTACTCGAATGGACTTGATGGCAGGGACCCCAACCCCATTTTCTGCTTTACAGTAATAGCGGCCCCCCTGCAGCCTTTGGATCTTCTCAATCCGAAGGGTCTCGTTAAGCACTGATGTCTCTTGGAATTTGTCCGACGCGCTGCCAGCGGTTTTGGTCCATCTCACCTGCACGAGAAGATCAAAATAAATGCAAGCAATAAATGAACCAGAGATATCCCAGGGGGAAAGCAGCACTCCTGTTGCTCCTCTTGGCTCTCCTCCCTAGCCACCCTCAGAAACGGGCCCTAGAGCACCACCAGACCTTACAAAGCTTCAACCGCTGATCTCACTATGTCTCAGTAGACCAGCTGCTGGCTCCCATCCATCGCCAATCCCCACGTCCCAGTGGCCAGAATAACTCCCCAGTTCACCCAGACACACACAGTGCATTTTTACCGCTCCTGCTCTGGTCCTGTAAACCCAGCAGCTTGGTTAGTTTTACACCACTATCTGTGCAGCACAAGACTTTCAGCATTAAGCCTTCGTGGCTAGCAGGCCACGAAGCTACAGCAGACATCAGCTCACAGCTAGGGAGCTTTTATTGCAGTCAACACTCTTTCATCTTTCTCTGGACAGCAAGCCTATTTCTCCTGTTTGCTCTTCCAGGTAAGAGTGAGAAAACACAGTTGCTGTCTGGCTCCTGCCCCCTTCCCACAGGGAACTCCCGTGTATGTTATTTTTATAAGTCATCCTTTTGCAGTACACAAGCTTTTACTTTGATTTTAAAGATACAGAAAAAGATAAAAAAAAAGTCCCTTCAGATTTTATATATCTTGCATTTTTTATCCTTATGTTACTTGACTGAAGATCCTGGCTTGCAGGGGCAACAGAGATGCATATTTCATGGTGAACAGTGGTAAGAGGACAGCACTCCTAAAGACTGAATGGTTATTCTTACGTTTGGAATGAGGTACAGCCCAAGCAGTGGGTACTTATATCCAGCAAGATCAGCCAAGAGAAAGGAGACAGACTTTCATAGAGTCATTAAGGTTGGAAGAGACCTCAAGGATCATCAAGTCCAACCATCAACCCAACCCCTCCCAACCCACTAACCCATGTCCCCCAGCACCACATCTCCACCTTTCTTGAACCCCTCCAGGGATGGTGACTCCACCACTTCCCTGGGCAGCCTGTTCCAATGTTGGATCACTCTTTCAGTGAAGAAACTTTTTCTAATATCCAGCCTAAACCTCCCCTAAACGTTCATTCAACAATGGCCACAGAGAAGATGGACCACAACCTTGACCGTTCTGCCAGACTTTGCCTAAAGCTCACTGCCACCACCTGATTGGTGCTGATGCTCTAGAAAGAGCAGGGATATCTACATCCCACTCCCAGAGCAGCAGGCTAAGCAGATTTTCAGAGCTAATGACCAGGGATTTATTTAGCCTTTGTAGGCCTATTATGAAAATGTCTGAGGGCCCCAAGACTCTCAGAGTCTCCTGTTTGCAAGGACACTTCAGCCAGCTCTTTAATCTTTTCAATTTCAATCTCATTTAAGTATTTTGGCCACATTTTCATGCTTTAATGACTGCGTGATAGAAAGGAAAAGAAAAGATTACACAAAGGTTAGGTTAAGAGCTGCTCAGCCGGGGACGAAATCCCCAGGATGAGGAAGGAGGGCAGAGACAGGACATGTTTTATGTGCGTGGGTTCCAGCCTCCCTGGTCATGTCTGGTTCCATTCTCTGTGTCCCCCGTGCATGTCTGGGCAACGACAAGCCACAACGTTGCCCACTAGCATGCTATCTGCACCAGGCTCTGCTCCAGCCATCTCTCTGGCTACTCAGGCCCAAATCCCTGCAACCTGCCAGCACCCTCCCACACATCCAACATCCTTCTACAAGGCCAGCCCTACCATCTTCCTTGTTTCTGACGTACACAGCTATCATCTGCCCACCACTGGCACAAGCCTAGGCTGGCTATTTTTGCTGGCCTGGCTCAGATAATTTGCTTTTTATTGTTTCCAGGATATGCTTGGATGGATAATCCATCTCAAATCCTGGTGGCTGAGTCTCTCTCTCTCTCCTTTGTTATCGCTTCTTAGCCAAGTAGCTCCTCACAAGCAAGTCCACAGAGGGGTTAATCGGTGTAGGCAGATCTATGGCTTCCCAGCACAAATATCTTCGGCAGGATTGGGGAAGGGGGCCAAGAAGGCACATAGAATAACAGAACCATGAAGGTTGGAAAAGACCTCAAGGATCATCAAGTCCAACTGTCAACCCAACCCCACCCAACCCACTAACCCATGTCCCCAAGCACCACATCTACACGTTTCTTTAACCCCTCCAGGGATGGTGACTCCACCACTTCCCCGGGCAGCCTGTTCCAATGCCTCATCACCCTTTCCGTGAAGAAATTTTTTCATGTATTGTCGTTGGCTCCCTTGAGTGTATTCTGGCACATCCAGCCTCATAACACGCACCAGCTGCCAGTCCTCCCATGCTCTGCCCTGGAGCAGGCAGACCCATGCTCTGGTCCACTGTTTCTATAGACACATCCACACTGACATTGGACCTGTCTGCTTGAGTATGGAGCATCCCTACCTGACTCCAGCATGTTGGAGAAAGCTGGGCACCTCACTGCCCACAGTTCTGCTCTACATGGTGACTACAAAGAAGTGCCATGGGGACCGTGGGTGACAGACAAGACCAAAAGCTTACCTGTGGCCGCGGGTGTCCTGTGACCAGACACTGCAGGACCAGTGTGTCTCCTTCCCGAATTGTGTAAACGCGTTCACTGATGTTGTCTTCCTTCACCACGCACGCCTGCCCAGCATGGATGATTTGGGCTTGAGCAGGAGCTGCGGAGAGGAAAAAAGAGGTAAAAAGGGAAATAAGCAGCACCCCAGCCCCTCACACCCATAGCCCAGGGTGGCTGCTCCCATGGCCAGGTGGGAGAGCCACCTCTTAAGCCACAGAGAGGAAGAACTGAACACAGAGGTCTCAGGAGACAGACAATTGAGTGATTTTGCCAATCTTCTGCGCAGCTGGTATCAACTGCTATTTTAAAACCTTTGGTCCTGGTGGGATGAGCAGCTCCAGGCACTGAAAAGCAGAATACGGAGCTTTCTGGGGGGACAAACCTGCACGGGCTGAGGACCAAGAATTCTCTGCTCTCACCTCTTCCCAGAGAGGAGTTAAAGCAGAGACCTGGTCAAATCACAACTGCTCCATGCCTGTCTAAAACAGGACTGATTACTATAATTTACCTTGCAGGGGGCTGGGATAAATACTGAGCAGAGTCAGAAAGAGCCTTGAAGCTCTGTACAGCTTTTAGCACACATCCCTAGAACAGGCATGCAGGAAAAAACAAGTCTTTCCCAAATTACACTGCAACCTATCTCACCCCTGAGACCAAGGGAACAACCTCTATGGGATCAGGGGACCTGTTATCTCTAGGGATCTCTCCAGCTATTGCTGCAAGAAAAGCCCAGTTACTGCCAGTCCAGACAGGAAAACAACTCAAGACCATTGCAGTGGGAAAAATTCACAGAAAGACAGTTCCGAGAACAAAGTTTCAAAACTTCATGCCCCCCAAAAAACAACTATGTCCCACTGCAGCCCTGACCAGCCGCAGGGAGAGACAAGCTCTAGGAGAACAGGATTTTATAAAGAAAAAAGCCCCAGATGTGGAGTCCTGTGCCAATAGCCCTCGGCTCCCTACTCAAGAAGCGTTTGTGTGGTCACCGAAGCCGCTGAGATGAAGGTGATGAGCAGCCCAACAGGACACCGGTGCTCGCTGGAGGGGAAAACTCCAGTTGCACTTCAAAGAATAGAGAATCCCACCCATGTGTGCAAGAATTGGTGCCTCGGTGAGAGTCCCCCTGGGATACCTCCCTGTCTTGTTCAATGCTTCTGGATGACTCTCGAGTCAGCTCTAGCTCCCGTTGGTGAAGTACAATGCAAATGAACAAACCACTGAAGAGATGACCAAAGGGTTAAACACCACAAGCCTTAGCGAACCTTCTGACACAAGCACAAACTTTGCACAACCTCTTAAAGCTGAACTGAGCCCCCACTTTTTCCTCAAGGTTAGTTGAGCTTCAAAGACTACTTTTCTTTTTCCCCCCTTCATTCTTTCGGCGTGCTCTAAACCCAATCGCCGGTGAGAGGGAAGGGCTCGGATTTATGCTGGTTTAACCCACCAGCAGCACAGACTTGTGACAGGCTGGGCTCAGGCAATGGAGAACATCTGCCATTGAGGTCAGACTGGACAAACTGGTGTCACCACGATGCACTGACCAAGCCACAGGGCCACGGCCACCCAGCAGCACCGCATGTGCAGCAAGCTACTCCCTCTTTCTCCATCTCCTCTGTCTTTCCCAGCACTTTGTTAAAATCATTATTGCTGTCCAAACTGTTGACTAGCAGAAGCAGCACGTGTATTTGAATAATACACCAGCACAATCATGGATAAATGCCTTGGCTTCTCCTGTCTTCCCCCTCTGCAGAGCTCCCAGGAGCTGAACCAGAGAAGACATCATGAATATTTGTCGAGTGAACGCTGGCAGGGAAGAAATTCAGAAGCCTACACAACCTTTGCCAACACACCTTAATCCAAATGAGTCTCTTGTGCTGTTTCAGCCCTGGGATCAGTCCTTTGCAGACCTGCCATCGCACCTTCAACCCCACGTGCACTGCAGGGCATCACTTACACTGGAGAGACCCAGGCTGGGATGCTGAAAAACCTCTGCTCTACAATTAAAAGAGAGACCCTGTCCTTTCCCATCCTGTACCCTATTCTTCTCCACCCCTGACCTGTGCTGCCTGCATTTCAGTAGGGTCCTGCAGCAGCAAAGCTCCCCTTACCTCTCTTCACAGTCCCTGGGCTACATTTGCCAGCTGGTGGCTCTATTCTCCCTTTGCAAACATGACCTTGCTGCAAACACTAATTTCCAGCCACCCCACGGAGAGTCAGAATATTTATCTGCAGCTCTAGCTCCCAGTTAAATGCTCCCTTAAGTTGCTCCGCTGAACCCCACGTGGTACAGAATGCAAGCCGTTCAGCTTACACTCTTTTTCCTTTGCTCATCCCACTTCCATCATTTCACCCATCTTCTGCAACCTTTTCCTGCCACCTGCCTGAAGGCGTTTCCCACATGGGAAATTTCCACCTCAAATTCATCAGGTACAGTGGTACGGGAACAGAGGATTTTTTTTGTGCAACTATTTTGGTGCCAAAACTACCTTGTGGTAATTTGCTGATGTGTCTCGGGGTTTGACAGAAATATTATTTAAACTAAACCTTATTTGGCACTATTATGTGTCGCTAGTCTACAGCCAAATGACAGNTTTTGTCACTACAAAGCATTACATGGCGCTAGTCTACAGCCAAATGACAGCCCTAAGGATGAGCCCTGTGCCATCATTTTGTCCTTTTCTCCCAAATTCTCCCTGAGTCACTGGGCTGTAAGGAAGCTCACGAGCAAGGGTGTGCACGTCCAGATTTGTTCTTGACTTGCTTGTGTCACCATCACTAATACCTTTCAGCCACATTCATCGGAGAGGGACACCTCTAAGTGAATCCCCACTGCTGAAGCTGCAAAATCTCTCTTGGAATCCCAGCACCAGGTCCCCAGCAGAACCATCACCATTTTTTCCACATCTTAAACCCCATGCGAACCCAGATCTCTCAAATGGGAGCTCAGAAAGCCTGGGCTTGTCTTGGAGAGGAAAACACCAAGGAGCCTGAGAAACTGCCTTGGATTACAACCTGACTTTAGTGAAGTGGTGGGGGCTGAGCAACGAACCAGCCCAGCTCTTAGGGGATTGCATTCAATCACAAGACTTGGGAAGGTCTCTGTTCCAGGCTCAGCCTGCCACAGCACACAAAGGCTGGGAAAATCACCTCCTGCTGGATTATGGATGGGCAGAGAGATGCTGAGGATTAATTGCACTTTTAATGTGCTTGAACAGAAAGAATTTATGATTGTTTGCCATCACCCCAGGTCTCCTGGAGGATTTCAGCGTGGAGACAGCTTGTGCATTGCCAGCACAACAGGACGGCAGGACCATGCCTGTCAAACAGTTGCACAGAAGGTCCTTAGGAGGGAAAAGAAAGGCTGGAGCACGAGGCCAGGTGGTGCAGATGAAACAGTCATCCCAGCCGTTCTCAGCAGCCCTCCACAAAGAACAACCCTTGCACAGACACAACCTGCCCTGCTAAATCCTGCTGGAGCACAGCCCCTCTCCCCAAGCCAGCAAACCCCAAGAGGTCCAAGGAAGACCCCCGATGACTCCTGCAGGGATCCAGGGGACAGGGTGTTCCCTACCCCTTTTCCCAACATTTTGAGGGACAGATGCATCATCACTTCCCTTCCACTTCCAGGGAGGAGATCAACTAAGGGAAGGTTCCCAACTCAGAGTCCTCCAGAGCAACTGGTCCTGCCAAATCCTGAGTGCTGGATGCTTTACAAAGGGAAAATTCAGGCTCTGAATTTTCTCTGAATTCTGCTCTGAACCTGCACCTTTTCCTTGGGAAAGGGCTGGTTTGCAATACATTTGGCCTCTGCACCGAGATTCCCTACTAAGCTTTCACTTGATATATTTACACATTAAAACAAAAGGAAATTGGAGTGGATAAAATAACTTTATTCCCAGTGCAGTGTACTGTACAATGTTATTATTACCATAATCTGGAAAGTTTATGAGACTCTTGGTGCTCAGAGGTTGCTAATATCATTAAAATGCAGAAAAAGAAGAGAGAAACGGTCTTTTGGAGAGGACTGAGCAATCTGTATTTGGTTCTAGCCATTCATCTTTTTGAGCCTGAGATCCCATCACTTCAATGGCAATGATGAGACCTCCTTCACAGAGAGGGTGGTAGGAGGCAGATAACTGCACTGACACTCCCTCCATCAGTCAGCAGCCCCAAAGGGTGGTCTGCTCGCCCCTTCTGCAGCACAGCACCAGCTGCACCTCACCGCTGCCTTCTCAGCAGGCTAACATTGTCACTCGTAGGCTCTGCCCCATCACCACCTTTGCCACCTGCACACGTCCCATAGATAGCCTTGGGGATGCAGAACGTGCATCTCCAAAGCTGCTGGACCAACACCCTGCATCCACCCACCTCAGACTGCACCACTCTGCTTTGCAAGGCAAGTGATGCCTTCCCCATACATCTGATGTAATTATAGTTCAGCCTCTTCTGCACATAAGCTGGGCAAAGAAGAACGCTCCTAGCCCGTTGCTGTTCACAAGCTCCCTGGACTTACATTGCTCGGTTACATGTGAGCAGAGGCCGTTGGCAGCTAATCTGCTGCTTAAAGCCCTCAAGAACCAGCCTGTCTCCTTCCCTCACCCTTCCCATCCTGAGCAAGTCGCATGGAAGGGATTGCCCTGGCCTTGAAGTCCCTGCTTCGTTAGCGTTTTATCTCATCTGTTCACGCAACGCACGGCTCTCTGCTTGAAGTGCAACATCACCCAAACATGAAGATCTTTGAAGAAGGGGTCACATCCCTTTAGCAGAGTACAAAGAGAAGCCAGCACACAACTAAAGGGATGAGAGACATGCTAGAAACACTCAGCAGGAGCGAGGAAGGTCTGGTAGGATGGGAAGGGTCTGCAGGGTCAGACAAAACCCCCTGCTCATATCTTCTCCGGGAAGGGATGGCAGCTGCCTCCTTGCGCGCTCCATCATTATCCAGCTGGTCTCATCGATTGCTCCACTGTGGATGAAGACCACAGGCTTTGCTGAAATTTTCGACAAAACAAATTAACCAGACCAGCTCCAGCCCACAATGCTGGGCATGATATCGATGGGCCATTTGAAAAGGAAAATTCACTCCAGCTTGAGGACGATTATGGAAATAATAATACACAATCAGTGTCCATTAACACTGCCAGCGGGGCTGGGGATCAATAGCGTATTAATGGCTGAAGAAAGACCGCCTGTACCTATCAGCAGCTCAGACCAGAATAACACCAGAGGGAGAGGAGATGGCAGCGGGTGGGTGTAATCGAGCCCAGGCACTGGATGGCTTCTTGCAGCCTGCCCCAGGGAACAAACCCCTGTCACCGCCACCTTCTGAACACCTTCCCTGGCTGCTTGCTTGGGAGCCGCCTCCTCCGCACCCCAGACGCTTTGCCCAGCACAACGGCAAAGGGGGCACAGAACCCCCCCAGCTGAAGCTGCCCCGTACAGCTTGACCTGGTGAAGCT
>VZTO01015662.1:380-17024 GCA_013400615.1 Syrrhaptes paradoxus
GAATATACCACTGGCCAATTTGAGTCTCAATCCTAAACTGAAGGTCGAATCCTAGGCCAGTAATTGGGGCTGTGCTCCCTCCCAGCTTCTCCTGCACCTACAGACACTGGCACAGCAGAGAAGCTGAAAAAGTTGTTGACTGTCCTGGCAGCAACTATAAACATCAGTATGCTACCAGCCTTCTTAGCACAAATCCAAAACACAGTCTCACACTAGCTAATACGAAGAAGCTTAACTCTCTCTCAGCCAAACCAGGACACTCAGCTCCCTGAATACAGCTTTGTAAGTATTTCACTAGCTGACAGACTGTGATAAGCTCAATCAAATATTCAGATGGAGAACTATCTACACGTATGAAAAATATTGAACATTTTGTTCTGCTGGATAGCTAATAAAAAGGAATACATCATGTCAATACTGTATTATAGAAAGAGAGATCTCTGTACTTTCAACTTTAATGATGATCAAAAAAAAGTTTGAAAGGTATGAAAAAGACAGGAGCAGAAGATTGGCAAAAAGCTGTTTTATGACCTACCTGGTTGTATAATCTTCTTTGTATAAAATACCTTTAAGTATTAATAGTATACAGGAAAAATCCTTCCAAGTAAGAATCAATGGTTTTTGAGAAAAGCGTGAAAAAAAAAAGAGCATATATTATCTAAAAAAAGCAAACAAGAAAAAAAAGGTATTTTAGATTAAAAAGAAGCCCCAATATCTCTTCATTGAGAAAATTTGTCTTTATGGCATGTGCACAGAAGAATTCCTGTTCCATGCTTCTTACATTATAAACATTTTTAAAGGAACATTATAAACAGAAACTTTATTTAACATTCCTGTGCACTTTTTTTCAGCCTCCTATTTAATTTGAATAACTGATTCCTGATACTACTCTTTTGGTCCTAAAAGTTTTTACATTTACTTTCAGCCTTTAGATGAATTGGTTTTGAACTTCGTGTGTTTCCTTTTAAATTAATTTAGTGTTGAGTTTCCAAGGTATTAAAAAAAAAGATAATTTATCCACCTTTCTTCTTCTAAAAATTCTTTTGTGAGCCCCTTTCTATGTTGGAATTATTTGAAATGTGACTTTGCATAAATTATATGAAAATCATCTATCCTTTTCTGAACTCAGAGACATTTGAAACATTGGCTTTGAAAATTGGCACTGTATGATAATTATGGCAGGAAGCTGTGTGTTGTATAAATGGTTTCTATCTAGCACTAGTAGCAGCTGCGAACTACATTAATTTACATTTGGTAGCAATTCCCAGCCAGTGTTAGTGCTAGAAGTGCTTCAGATAGAGTGGGAGCTGTTAAATGTAGTGGATTGTATTTAAATAATCAGATTTCAAGGTAGGAGGTTATCTTGAATTGCCTAGAGGTAGATATTGAGCCAGGTTAAATTCTAGTAAGTTTGACAGGACCAGCTGTGAATCAATTTTTCTCCTAAAAAATTGACAAGAGTATGACTGAGCCTGATTAATACGGACTAATTGGATTTCTGAAAGTCTTTTGGTGAGGTCCATCATCAAAGGTTTTTAAAGACGTTATGGAACAACTTTGCATAAATAAATAACAGGTTAAAAGACAAGAAGAAGAGGGTAGAAGTATATGGTCATTTTTTAGAGCGGAAGGAGACCACCAGGAAAATCCTGAAGTGATCTGTGCTGTGGGTGATGCTGTTTAACCTATTCATACATGATATGAAAAAAAAAAAAAAGGTTAAGAGAGAGATGGCAAAGTTTGCCAACAGTACTAAGTTTTTTTGTTCAGTGAAGAGAGAGGCCAGCATGAAGAGCTGCAGAAGGATTTTGCAAGATGGGATGACTAGACATTGGAGCGATGTGGAATTGAATAAGACAAAAGTAATGTGATGCAGTGCAGTATTTCCTATCACCTGAACTGATATGCTCTAAGGTGAGCATTATCAGTCAGAATGAAATCTGGGGGTGCAACAGATAACTTCATGAAAATGTCATCTCAGTACTTGTTAGCAGTCAGAAAAAAACAACTCATATGTTCAGAGTTATTAGTATAGAAAGAAAAATCTCAGAACAACATTGTGTTCTTATGGTGTCATGTAAGTACATGTCGTTACCATATTGTGAATTCAGCATACTGTTCTGTCCCTCACCATTCTAAAAATAATATAACAGAACTATAAAAACTCAGTAAGGACAATCAAAAGTTTGAATAGCTTTTGAACAAAGAAATAGTAAGTAGATAAACATCACTGACCCTGGAAAAGAGGTGCCTCATGGAAACTATGACAGAGGTCTTCAAAAAACAGAAGTAGCATGCAGAAGGCAGATTGAGCTTTATTGTTTGTTACAAGAACTGGAGAATCAAATCAAGCTGCCTGGAAGCAGCTGTCAAATAATCCAAAAGACTATGGTCCTTCTGGAAAAAGGTGTTGGAGCAGTGAAGCTCTGCCAGCAAGATGCTGTGAGTGACCCGAGAGCAGAAGAGAAACCTGCAGGGGACTATGACACACACAAATTCTTCCTCTTGCCCAGAAAGTTCCTCAGGTGAAAATTGCTGAAAGACAGGAAAGTTCCCAAATACTTTTATATTCTTATATACTAATCTGCTTTGGAACACTGTCAGTAACAGGTTAGTAAGTGAATAATTTTATTTCTTATGTTTTACAGTCCAAGAGGGCTGTATCTATTGACTTTTAGCCTTTGCAAGACTATTGCTTTTCTAGATATATAGGAAAGAGCCTCGTTATAGTAGTGTTTGGAGCAGGATGAAAATGGGAATTTTTTCCTCTTATGAGTGAATAAGTTATATTTAATTAAGTTTCTGAACGTAAAGAAAGTGGTTCTTTTTTTGAAGTTGTCATAATTTAACCCTGGTAGGCAGTTCTGCACCACTTAGACACTTCCTTACTCCTCCCCAGTGGGATGGAGGAAGGAATTGGAAGGGTAAAAGAGAGAAATTTTGGGTTGAGATAAAGGCAGTTTAATAGGGAAAGCAAAAGCTGTGTGCACAAACAAAGCAAAATAAGGAACTTATTCACTAGTTCCTAACAGCAGGCAGGTGTTCAGCTATTTACAGGAAACCAGGGCTCCCTTGTGTGTGATGGTTACTTGGGAAGACAAACACCATTCCTCCCTTCTTCTTCTCCCAGCTTTTTATTGCTGGTCAGCTGTTTCCCTCCCAGTTTCTTGTGCACCTCCAGCCTACTTGCTGGCAGGGCAGTATGAAAAGCAGAGAAGGCCTTGATACTGTGTAAGAACTGTTCAGCAATAGCTGAAACACTGGTGTATTATCAACACTGTTTCGATCAGAAATCCATAACATACTACCATATAAGCTACTATGAAGAAAACTAACTCTATCCCAGCTAAAACCAGTGCAGAATTTTGATTTATTTTTGACATGTGAATGTTGCCATCAGTCTAAAATATTTATTTGAAATCAAAGTAATAAATTGTGAGAAACTGCACAGAAAGCATAGGAAGAGATGCCCTACAGTGGGAATACACCCATAGAAATTGACTCCAGTTAAATGAAGAGTCTTAAGACTTGGGTAGATTCCTTTCTATGTTGGATTAATTGATGATGGGAGCTGTCCCTTGGGGCAGAAATAACAGAAACGTATTAATGCATTCCTCTTTGCGTTTGCTTCCACTAGATTTACTCAGGCAGTATTTACCTGCTAATACAATTTATCAGGAAAAAAAGTACTTTATAAGAGCTTGTTTAGTTCGTTGCTGTGTGGAACACTTGATGGTAAAAATAAGTTTGTGATAGTTCGTGGCTACTGCAAGAAGGCTTCATTCCATCTTTTTGTGTTGGGGTGCCTGTTCATCAGACTGAATGATTTTAAGGAATTCTTAGGCTAGAAAATCATCAGTCCAACCAGATAAAGGTGTTATTTCTCCTTAAAACTATTAGTGACTCTTTCAGAATAAGTTTGTGCATTCAGGAAGTATTCAGAGAATTACTCTTCTGAATTAATTCAAAAGTAACCCGTTACCCTTAAGACGATTTAATTCCAAGCTGAACTCCAGACTGCTGGCATCACGAAGTGCCTGAATAATTGCAAATATATTTGTTGTTATGCACTATAGTACCCTGAGTGCTTCATCTATAATATATGCTGAGAACATTTTACACTGTGAACACCAATAATTCATCACCAAGAAAACAAAATATTCCTAAGGGAGCGAAAATTCAGTTGTATGTAGTGGTACCCACGTAATAAAAGCTATAGCTCTTGACTTACATTCTGTATAGGGATTAAAAGGCACCTGAACAAAAAAAGAGAGGCTAGATCCACATTGAAAAGGGTATTGAATTTTCATGCCTGATTGCAATGTTTGTCACTTTATTCTAGAGACTGTGGATGCGGTGTTGATGGAGAAAGTGCTCTTGAAAACTTTTACTGAAAAATACTTCTACAAGACATAAATAGATGGAGTGAGATTGGGCTGCCAAAAAACAAAGCTGCAATTCAATTAAGTCATAATCACCAATTTTGCGTGTAATACACTATATAATTGATTAATAGTGGGGAATTGTCACACAGATACTCTGCTTAGAGAAAAATACTAGGAGATAACATTTGAAGTGGAAAATAATGTGTTAAAGCAGGGAGACAACTGATTTTATTAGGTAGCTTAGTAATATAGAATTTGAATATGTCTGGCCACTGTGAACAAAGAAAAATGTTCAATTTCTTTTTCCACTTCAATTTGGGATTATTTTTTTTAAATGTATTGGCTCTTTCACATCTGATGCACTGTTCAGATATGAAGGTGTAAACTAGTTAAATCAGATTTTGAGAAAAATTGGAATATTTTAAATTTTAAAATTAATAGAATTGGTAGGTTTTTAGAAAAAAATGTACTTTAAATTCATTTTCTTAAGAGAAACTAATTACACAAATATTTTTCCTTAATAATTTTGTGAAGTACTACTAAGAATCAACCTCTTCTAGAGTAGAATTAGCATTTGTAACAAAGCTAGGCAAACACAGTTTTGTAAGTAGGTTAGGTTTTTTACAGTTTTATATTAGTAGATTCTAAAAAAAGTTTTCCAAATAACCATTTTTTTGCGCCCATATAGCTGTTTCATATAATGTCCCAGCAGTGTAGTGGACACAGGCAGGAAAAAAGGTAAAANTGGCTCTTTCACATCTGATGCACTCTTCAGATATGAAGGTGTAAACTAGTTAAATCAGATTTTGAGAAAAATTGGGAGATTTTAAATTTTAAAATTAATAGAATTGGTAGGTTTTTAGAAAAAAAATGTACTTTAAATTCATTTTCTTAAGAGAAACTAATTACACAAATATTTTTCCTTAATAATTTTGTGAAGTACTACTAAGAATCAACCTCTTCTAGAGTAGAATTAGCATTTGTAACAAAGCTAGGCAAACACAGTTTTGTAAGTAGGTTAGGTTTTTTACAGTTTTATATTAGTAGATTCTAAAAAAAGTTTTCCAAATAGCCATTTTTTTGCGCCCATATAGCTGTTTCATATAATGTCCCAGCAGTGTAGTGGACACAGGCAGGAAAAAAGGTAAAACAAATTCTGGAGTACCATTATTGTCGTGGATAGTTCCTACTTCTGTTTAAATAATCTTCTGTGTGCATACATGATGTAATTCCCTTCAGAAACTGAGCTTCTTGACACTGAACATAGGTAAATGCCTAACTCCACTTTCACTGTTCCTCCCAGTATGTCAGTCTCATCTCAACTTTCACTGCTAACATTTTTTATGTCTATTTATAGAATGGATAGAATCATAGAGTGGTTTGGATTGGAAGGGACCTTAAAGATAATTGAGTTCCAATCCCTCTGCCATGGACAGGGACACATTTCTCTAGACCAGGTTGCTCAAAGTAAAAGTACTTTTTCATTGGAGATGGTGGCTTTGCCCAGCAGAAAACATACTTTGTTTACTGATATATTTAGAAGATAAAGAGAAGTTCAGATGAACTGAAGCTAGACACATTATGTTTATTTTTTCCATTTAGCTTTTATTAGACATTAATTAAATATCAAGATGTGTCTATCTGTTTCTGATCCCTGACTCATACATTGGATTAACTGAGATAGGGGGTCAGAGCCAAATAGAGAAGTTACTCTTGGACATGGGCAGAAATGTTCAGAAGTTCCAATCTTGACATAAACAGACATAAGCATTGCTTTCCTAATCTATTTTACACTGAATTCTGGAATTTGTAAAAGCACATTATAGACTATCTGATCACATGTAAATCTGCTCGGAGGGACTCCTCCATCCTGATGTCCCTTTTGAAAATTTACTTCACATGAACTGAAGCTCAGTCTTGCTACTCTGTCAAAATCCAACTGCCAGAGATACATTTGCGTCAAGCAGTAAGTATTTACCTCATACAGATAGATGCAGATGTAAAATTTAAGAATTCCAATAGTTACTTTTATTGTGTGCATCCATTTTTCTATTCACACCCATTCATTGGTATTCTGCATTGGTACCTTCTGTTCTGTTTATCTTGTGCCCCTTACCCATGAAAACAGAGATGAGAAATGAGTCTATCTGAACCAAAGCCATCCTTGGGGCTTTGCTCTCAAAACTATTAAAAAAGTGACTGCTGTAGCACTGGGGAGGAGGGAGTAAGAAAGCCTGAACTGTAAAACTGTGTCTTTCCTATCATTCTCACCACAGAGGAAATGAATTTAAAATCAGTTTCAAAGAAAAGTAAAAAAAAACAAATATATTTAAATCAATCCTGGGTTTTGAAGTACTGCATTCTATTTTTTAAAATAAAATAGCAATTGAACTAAAATATTCTATATCCTGGAAGTGTCTTTTTTCTGACCAGTCTTGAACTGTCTTTCCTCAAACTATAATCAATATCCATGTCAATGTACTGCCTCAATCAAATCTCTTTTCTCTTTTTAATATCCTGTCTGTTACAATTCACCTTTATCTGATACTTATGGTATGATAAAAGATATAAGATAATTAATTCCAACATTTCTGTGAATATGGTACACACTGGAAAGAAAAAAATAAAAACCCAGGCAATCAGCTAATTCATGCAGAGGAGGCAGGTGAGGATCAGAGAAAGCATGAGGAAGATGGGCTTGACCAAAATGTTATGATTTCCATTTAAATTGCTATATTTTCTGAAAGGCATAGAAGATAAGATGACAATAAAGCTTATATATGTTTTAGACAACAGGTCATTTCCTAAGATAAGATAGGACACCAAAAATACAAGGTAGCACCAGTAAGAATTCTCCTTGTTTGGGGAAAGGCATGATCCCATTATTTTCCCTGATGACATACACTCAAAGAGCACAACTGTGGATAAGTTTGAGAGTCAAACTTTTTTAAACACAGCCAAAGCAAGCATACAGGGCTGAAGTAAAAACAGGTCTAGCTGATAGCACTCTGACTAGTGCAGCTTAGTTTATTAGCATTAAACATTTTCTTTTCATTTGAGCCTACTGTCACTATGAAACTCTGGTGAGTTTCATTTTAATTATATACAATTTCATAAAGAACCTTTCCTCTGGGATCTTCATCTCTGAGTGAGATCCCTGTATATTAATTTTTCTTTCTGTGTTTGATAATACATAATGGAATTAGAAGGATAGACATAGAATAGATTTTTGCATAATTAAATATTTGTTCCCATTTTTCTTCCTCTGATAGCACTTTAAAAATATTACTTCAGTTCTTCTGATTCCATGTGATCAGTTATTTAGTATTTAACTGAGGGCTGAGGTGGTAGTCAACCTTTTTGTTTTCTAGATAAGTCAAGAGAACTACAGTTACCTCACCAGAGGAGGGAACTCCTATATCTTATAAAAGAGCTATGGGAATTAATATCCAGGTCATTATGTGAATAACCTGTTCATCTTCCTAGGTTTAAGGATTATATGAAAGAATTAGTATGGTAACCCCGTCAGTAGAAGGTGTAACTTTCTCTTTGTCTCTCCCCTCAGGTTTCTGTTTGTACCTGATTCATCTGACACAGTGATTTAATGGGATCACAGATATAATTTTGGGCTCCCAAGGAGGCTGGACCTCCTGTGTGCTGCCCACCAGCCACCCTCAGGCCAGCCTGTGAACCTTTTCCAGGCTCTGGGCATTTGTTGCTGGCTTTTCTGTCGTTAAATACCTCTTGCTTGTTGCTCCCTCAAGAGGGAATCACCGATGAACATTACCCTCCTTCTTTTCTTAGCTGAGGCAGTCGCAATGCGTGGGGCCAACTGCCTCAGCTTAGGTGACTGCCTGGATGGACCTTCATCTTCGTCCTTATTTTTCTGGCCGTTTAGTTCCAGTGGTCCATATCTATTGTGTAAAGTCAATTGGGAGGGTGAGGAAGGTTGGGAGGGGATTCACCTCCTCCCCCGGGCTGGGATCTGTTTCCATTCTCCCTCTTCTTTTAGGTCCCTTCCTTTGTCCTGCTGGCAAGAGGGGAGGGGATCCTCTGCTTCTTGTGGAGCCTCTGTCTCCTGCCTTTGCCTCAGAGATGGTAGGGTGCGGCTCCACCAATCTATCTCCTGCTCACACTCCCTGATACTCCTCAATCTTGCCACTTCCTCCTGCAATTTGGCCACTGTTCTAGGAGCTGGTCCACCTGGGCACACCTATTGCTGGTTTGTTTCCCATCCCTACCCCAGGAGAGTGGTTTGGGCACCTCCCACACACCAAGGTCTGTATGGTTGCCTCTGCTGTCTGAAGCTCTGTCTGCGTGGAGGCACCAGCCACCGNGGTGGCGGCTGCAGTCACCCCAGCAATAGCTGTGCCAAGTCAGCCTCTCTCGACAGAGCTGTCGGTGGGAGTCGGATTGTGCCACTGACTGCAGAGTTTCCCTAGCAAGGAATCTCCCAAAGACCCCTCTTTGCTCTCGATCAGTCAGTCTGGCGGGAGCTGGGTCGGCTCCGAGTAGCTGATCTCGCGACTGACTCAGAATTCCTTTAGAAGTGAATTCTACATACATTTGGCTGTTTCTTTCAGTGGCTCAGATCAATATATGAAATTATGAACCTCGATTACATGAGCTCCTTAGGTTTTTCTTCTAAGGCAATCCTCTGACATGTTGAACTTGCTATATTGCACATGTTTAGTTTACGAAACTTAGTGGTGAGGTTTGGAAAGAAAACTTTTTTCTCCCCTTCCAGTTTTCAGTGTTCACCTATTCCTTTGATCTTTGAGACACTTTTTCTTTTCGCTGTCACATGAAGAGGGAGGCAGATCAAAGAAAATTGACAAAACAGTAGAACAGCCGTGACAAGAAAATAATACTAGCTTTAATCAATTAGTGAGAGATATCAGACACTTTCTGCTACAGATACGATGATTTAAATGAAAGAGATATGAAAGACTGAGCTTGTGGCTAAATAGGAGTGATCTAGTTGTTAGTCACTGCTCTTTAACACCACCCACAAAGATTTACTGGAAGTATCAGTCACTTTACAGTAGGTACCTGTCTTATGCAGTGAACAGGTTGGACTTTAAGGATAATTTTTAACTGTATTTTCAGGGGTTTAAGCAATTTTTGTGGGTAGGAGGAGCACAAAATCATTCAACATTAAAACTACTTAAATTAGTAGATAGGATGTATTCAATGAGAAATAGGTGTATATAGGTTTAGTCATTATTTAGGAATAATTTCACAGAGGTGGTATATTATGTTGGCACATTTCCATGTGATATTGTTAGTTTAACAGCTATAAAACAGAAAGGAACACATTGTAAATGTACTCTTTACTGACATTATATTTTGGTGTGCAGGTATCTTAAATCTGGATTTACATAGCTTTGTTTTCAAAAAGTTTTGAAATAGAAATTGTTAGCGAAGGTTATAATAAAAATGCCACTTCACATTTAAATTAGTTCATAGATGATATTAAATACATTGCAATTGTAATTTCTGAGTCATTTTAATGTTGAATTCACTTCATTTGAAACAATAAAATAATTATAGAACTTCTTTTACTCTTCATTCACAGTCACATAGGAACTTAACCTTTACAAATATCCCATTTGAAGGGGGAGAAAGGTAGTTAAACTACAGAAAAAAAATCAGGATATCAGAAAAAGACAGTCATTCTGCAGCATTGTTTCATAATTCTTAATATTCACCTGACAGTCAGACTTGCAATTCATAACCGGCTTTTGTTGATAAGACTCTGCTATGCAGAGAAAAACGAGACATGGGTAATTAAACAGGTGAGAGAAGCTGCTTTATTTGGTTGTCTGGAGTTTCAAGAAGTTAAATGCAGACAAAGGAGAAAAACATTTTTAATCCTCATACTCCTCTCTGAAATAAAAACTAAATAAAAAATACACTGAAAGCCAAGATAGAGGGATTATTTGTCTGTACAAAATACCTGACAAATAAAATAGGCTATTTTTTAAGACTGCGAGTAGGTCATGGATTTACATCACCACATCTAGGAGATTACACTAAAGAAATACCTAAGTGTGTGTGGCAAACTTAGTAATCAAAGTTAATGTTAAATAGTGGTTTTAGAGATCAGAAGGACAAAACACAGATCATCATCTTCTGTGGAGGTGATGAAATTTGAAATTTTGTTGTCTGTAGATAAATTACAGTGTGCAGATTTGGAATTTGATTCAAAGACATTTCAAATTAAAAAATTACAACTGCTCATCAGATGCAATCTTGCAAAAAACAATACTAGTGCAGTGTAGGTCTGTTTTACATAGAGTGGGTAAACATTCATAGAAAAGGGCAAATATTCTTGCCTTGTGGTACTTGACAAGGGTACATACTATTGTAACACTATACATTGTATTCAGTAAATTTGCAAACTCATGTATTCTACCATCACAGTTTTAGGGGAGGGGCTCTACTTGTTCCTCCAGAAGAATATTGTTGTCCAGTAAAAGAGTATTTCTAACTGTATAAATGTCATACCTCAAATTTTCTTCCATTTTCTAAAGACACAGAGATACAATAATTTATTCCTTTTTCAAGTCCACAAAATCAGTATAATTAAATTCCAAAATAATTCTGCTAACATTCTACTTTCTATCTTTTTTAAATTATCAAATGTTAACTAGATAAAACCTTGAGCAATGATGTCTATTTTGTTTTGCTTTCAGTGAGAAGTTGGACTAGATGACCTTCAGAGGTCTCTTCCAACCTAAATTATACTATGACTCTTTGATTCTTTCTCCCATCTTCTAAGACACTGTTTTAAATAAAAATGTTAGGCATACTATATTTTCAAATAAATTCTAAGTATCTGTATAGCCCTCTCATTCAAAATATCTCAAAGATACTGATAGGTATCCTTCAAGTGACAGAAACAAACTGTCTTGGTATCTTAGGTATCTAAGTATCTTAGAGAAAACAAAAAAAAAAAAGGGGGGGGGATGAGGAATTAGACACATTCAGGGTATAACTAGTTCAATAGCTGCTAGCTACAATAACACCACTGTTGCCTTTGTCTTAGCAGGTCATAAATTTCTGATTGCTGGAAACAAAGTGAGGTAAACCAGGAGATCAGCTGTAAAGAACAAAGCTACTCTCTGCTTGCTCCATTTCTTATTCTGTTTGTTCCATTCTGTCAGTGATGGACTTCTGATCTGGCACAGCATGGATGTTTTCCTTCTGTACCATCAAAATGGCATAATGAAAAAAAAACAAGCAAACCCAACCCCAAGAGATGGATTAAAAAATAATTTAGGCTCTTAGTGTAAGCTTTAGGCAAAATAAGCGACTCAAAAATGTCAAGTTGAACCTGAGGTTTGCTAAGGTTCAGGAACTAGGAAATTTCTTGCTAATTCCTCATGGATAAATAAATTCAGTTTAATAAAGAGCCTGGAAGTGGTGGTTGCTGCTTTCTTTTAAAGGAATAGGAGAAGGCATTCTCTTTATGTTCTTTTCCTTTGGTGTAAAGAAATCCAGGTGCACAGTATTCACATGTGCCCTGTCCAGAAACCTGTTGACTCTTTATGAACAGGATACATGTCACCCTTCTAGTGAAAACTGCTTTACAATGCCAAAAAGAACTGAAGGCTAATTAACCTAGGAAAAAAAGAAAAGAAAAACCACAACAGACAGACAGAACACAACTGCATAGTTTATCATTTACAGCAGGATAAATACAAAGTTATGAGTTTTGTGAGCTCACACTGAGCATTACTTACACATTTTTGCAATGTCCATAAGTGTCTTTAAACAGGGAATAGAATTTAGGTCTCCCTGCCTATTGGTGAGATAAAAAAAGAGAAGATTCAATATAAATGCCCTCAGTATATTTTCTATTAACAAGCTCCAGCTGGCTATATTGCTTCCAGCTGACTGTGGGAGTGTCCAAAGTATGTTGGCTGTTGTGACAACCATTTATAGGTGCCTAGCAGTGTCTATTATTCTCTAGGAAACCTGGATACCTTAAACTACAATTCTTGGAGCTCCTGTTCTAGGAATTATGTTAGATTTACTTTGGGTGTCTGCTAGATTCAGCAGTTAGGACAGAGTAGTTTTAGGAACCAAACACACAGTTGGCAGGTCTAGCAGCCATGTCTTAATTGCATAATCATTCTTCTTCTACAGTAATCTAAAAATATATGAAGATAGAAAAATTATCTTGGCTTTGTTCATATTTAAGAAGTTAAAGAAATTTTCTAGAACCTTCTTAAATTTTAGGAACAAACTGTGGCATAGCTGCCTACTTTAGGGATATGATTTAGAAGCAGGAAGGGTTTGTCTTAGGATAGCAATAGTGTTTCCTAATTGATTGCTTTATCTGCTTTCAGAGGCTGGCACCTCTGCTACAGGCACAGCTCATCTGCTGAGCCATCACAATTTTATAGTCCAGAATGAAAAATAAAATGGGTTATGTTTGGACTGTGTAATTTGGCAACCACTAGAGGGTCAGGTACCACAGCAGTCTGAGCAAGCTTTGTAGAACTACAGCTTTTCCTCTTTCTGAATCAGTGCCCTTAGTTAATCTGTTAGACTGCAGCAATTTAGTTGACTTACCTGGGACTTACTCTTTCAAGTCTTTGCCAGATTCTGCAAAAGGTTCAGGCAAAGTTTAACATTTTAATTTATTTTTTTTTGCAAATTCAGATTCAAAATTTTAATACCTAGATGGCATTAACTAGAAGTTTCTGGTCAGACTTGTTATTTTTTTCCCTTCCATTTTCTAATTTTTTTAATCTTAGCAATTCTATCTAATAATTTTTCTTTTCATCTCTTTTGTATTGCTGCATCTGGTGGTTCTAAACCCCACAATTTTCTAATTAGTTTCCAGCTCACAATTGCTACCTCTTCAATGCTACTGTTCATGTAACTGGGGAGAAAGACAGATTTTGCTTCTGTTCCCCAAGCTTTTCAGGTGAACTGTACAAAAACCACAAGAAGTGTACAAGTCCCCAGATTAATTGTATGTGATATTAAACAATTAACAGAAATCAACATTTGCATTTTAATAACATTGTAACCATCTGGTAAATGAATCCATTAATCTTGATTAGCTGGGTATCAGACACTAGATTGTGGAGTTCATTGATGTGTGTATGGTTAAAAAGGAGACTTATGTCATGTTTGGAATAATCTTTTCGAGCAAAAGACTATAAAGGTTAAGTCAAACTTGACTAATGTGATGTAAGATACTGATCTATACTCACACTAAGAAAAACATCAAAACCTGACAGGCTTAAATAATATGGAGGCTGTGACACAAAACAAGTGGTCAGGTCATTAGAATCAAACTGATAGCTTCCATCTACCTTTTGACACTATGATTTTAAAAAAAAAACAAAACTCTGTATGTTAAAGTGGGAAATCAGAGGTAGATTTGAACATCTTAGTCTTATCAGGATTGGATGCAGTTAAATTTAGTCACCAACTGAGAAGCTGGGGAAAGTTAAGGAATTAGAATGTGGTTTTGCTCAAGAAAAAGGTCAGGCTGCTATTGATCTCCCATACAGAATAAATTAAAGTTCCACAGATTAATAGCTTGAAGTGAATTTATGAGTGTGAGGAGATATATTGTTGTTATTTTCTACCACAGACCTTGTTGCTGTATTCCCAATCTCTTTTATGCATTGTACTCACAACCACACAATCAGAAGTTACTTGTTATAGAACTTATTTTAAGCTGAAGTCTTTTTTGTGCAGAGGATAAACCTTGATGGTGCAGCCTTTAATCTTCAAATTTGACTGTATTTGTGACTGTTTGCAGTGTTTGCATCCATGCCTATTATTCTTTCATTTCTGTTTACTTCTTAATTAGTTAATTTCCAGAGATATTATAGGAGTCTCAGATTGTTTTCAGTACCTCCTTACCACTCAAGGAGAGCAGCTTTAGTCCCCATTTCTTCACTGGTATTGAGATGAAAACTGAAAAAATGGAACACAACAGCTTTTTATCTGTTTTGCTCATGACAATAATGGGTAAGTGATCTCTCCCTCTTTATTTCAACCCACAGGCTTTTTAATCTGATTTCCCCCTCCTCCCCCATCCCCTTGAGGAGAGGGAGTGAGAGAGGAGCTGAGTGGGCATCTAGCAGCCAGCCAAGGTCAACCCACCACAAAATCCTGACATTTAAATTGCTTTATGAATTGCTGTTGAATATTAAACTTGCATTTTCACTAAACCAACTGTTAAAACCCCCAAGTATCATAACTGGTAATAGCTATCTGACACCACATTACTTTATATGTGAAATTACGATTTTTTTTAACTGTGTGCATCATTATGCAACTATTTTGAATTTTGTCTGCTTCTTTGTTGTTCAGTCATATACATTGTAAGGTCTTCCTGCAGGTTTTCACACGTGATTCTTATTCTTGCTGCCCCGAATAACTCATTCATCAATACTTTTTTTTACCTTGTTATTCACTCATTTTTTTCAGTTTGTTTAAAATTTATTTAACATAATACAGCACATGGCACAAGACATACCTCTGGGAAGGTCCATAGTGACATCCTTCCACTGAAAGAAAAGGCTACTTTTTCCTTATAACTGACCTTTGCTATTTTGCCATAATCAGTTATCATGCAGAAAGCTTATGCATTCTTGAGTCCCTTAAGATTCTTTGAGTTTTAATTGCAAAAATGGACCACATAAGGAGATTTAAGACTAAAGTTTAACTGAAAAACAGTTCATGTATTACCAGCCTGTGTATATATGTATATGATAACACATAAAAACAATAAAACACAGAGTACATTTTCCTGCAGGTTTTAACACTGTTCCTTCATTATTTTTTTCAAAAAGGAAAAGAATGGAAAAGGTAAAGCTTCCTTTATCATTATTCTTCTTGTTGGTTATTGTTATTCTTATGAAACAGTAACTGCTAAGTTTAGATTTTTAAGTTTTGTATCCTTTACAACCAAATGTCATGGCATATGACAGGCTTTATGAGGCATATTATGCAAAACATTATGCCCTGGCCTGCAAGGCTGAATAGAGGGATGAATTCTGACATGTGTTGTTACTTCAAAAGTGGAAGCACTGGAAAACACAATTCCCCTAAAGTTTTGGAGCTGAGGAAGAATCTGAAGAGACTTCCCTATGTAGACTCTTACCCCATCGCTGTCTTGACGTTCATATTTTGTTTCTTATAGAACTGAATATCATAAAGATGTCAGGGAATTTAATATTCAGTGTCATTTCAGTTTTGTAATTGAGTAGATAACCATAAATAGTTGAAAGAGGAAGCAAGAAATAAAGTGAAAAGTGTCATTTCTCTGTTATCAGATGATAATATCATGTAACGTACACACCCTACCCAGGGCAAACTACTTTGAATACATTATTTTCAAAGAAAACATAATGTCTTGCAGCATGAAAACCATCATGAAATCTGGAGTGGAATTGAAAACACTTGCAGGTAATTCATTTAAATTTTCACAGCTTACAAATAATGCAATATTCTGAGGGATTTCTTTGCAGGTGGAAATTTAATTTTATTCAGTGCATACCATTCTCCAGTATCTTTTCTGACAGAATATTTCATAATTTTTTATTGTGCTTATTAAATTCACTGTACAATAGCTTTCTTGGGTAACTTTATGCCATTATTAGTGAAAGGTCAGCAAGTATGATTCTGACATTGTCTTTTTAGAGTACCAGAATGGATGCTATGATAATTCATACCAGCTGTTGTTCTGTGCCACTGGCCTGTGACAGAATCAGAGTTAGATTGCTTTTATTAATTATTATTCCTGTTGCACTTTTTCCTCCATTTTTTTTCTTTCTCCTAGCTTCCTGTGTCTGTTCTCAGTAGGGTATAGTTTCTTGCCCTGTTCCTCAGCAGCTTACTGATTTTTCCATCCATCAGTCTTCAATATATCCAAAAGATGAGATGTTAAATAAATTAGAAACTATGATGAAAACACAATTTCCAGGAAAACTGAGCTTTCCAAGTATAGTTATGGATACTCAGAAAATGCTTCAGCAGATATGGTTGTCCTCTAAAATCTTTCTTTCCTTTCCAAAGCATTTTGTACTTATAATTGCTTCAAAGGTACTTAAAATTTAAGCAGACAATGAGATGGGATTCAGCCTCTCTCTGGATCTGCACCAACATGTAAAAGAACGTTCCCTCAAAAAAACGCAGTTTAATACATTATGTAAGAGAAAATGTAGCAAAGTGGAAATTAGTGTATGTAGTAGGAACACCTGAAAATTAAAACACCTGGCCA
>VZTO01015663.1:3211-25479 GCA_013400615.1 Syrrhaptes paradoxus
GTGCAGGACCTTGCACTAAAATATATATACTAAAAATATATAAGGATTCCAAGAATATAGAATCATAGAATCATAGAATAGTTTAAGTTGGAAGGGACCATGAAGATCATCTGCTCCAACCCCCCTACAGCAAACAGGAACATCTTCCACTAGTTCAGGCTGCCCAGAGCCCCATCCAACCTTATCTTGAATGTTTTCAGGGACAGGGCATCTACCACCTCCCTGGGCAACCTGTTCCAGTGTTTCACCATATATCCTGGGGGATATTAGCTACAGAAGGAGTCTAATGTTTGAAAGAATTATATGTTCTTTGAACCATGTAGTTTTAGTAAAAAAAGCAGTTTGGACAGGTGGAATTTTTGTCCAAAGACAATGATTCCTAAAGGGATCCTTCTGCAGAATTCCCTGCCTCATCTCCAGGAGCAACTAACAGAGCCCATCTTTGTACTTTAATTGTTGCTTTGACTGTGCATGTAAATTTATTTCATATATAACTTTCACAACAAATAATGTTCTCAAACGGTTTTTATCAACAGAGGAATTTTCAGCAAATTTATCCCTCTTTCTCATTGTAATTTATCAGTGAACAAGCTTTTGCTTGCCTGAATCTCTTTGTTACTCAAAATCTGCATAAACATAAGAATGCAGTTTATTTTAGAGATTGCTCATCAATTTTGCTCCAAGACTATTACAAAGAATACTGGCTCATCATAATTTGCAATTCATGCTGCTTAATGGATTGCATCACTTACAACTTTCTGCTTCTGCTCCTTGTTTATTTCCCCATAAAGAGACTTATAAGCAGGAGGTGAAGCAGAAGCAGACATGCATGTCCCCACTTCTGGGACCTAGGGAGATACTGTCCTACTAGGCTCCTGTCTCAATTTGAAAAACCTCACAGCTGAGATTACCAGCCAATTCCCCTCATTTTCAAAGCTGATGAGGATCCAGGTAATAAGTTTTCTACAAGCAAGGAAAGTATTCACCCGTGAACACATTCTTGTTATTGAAGTAAATGAAAGATCATTAAGTACATCAGTGACTTCAGTGTGAAAACCAGCACCGGGCTAGTTACTGGTGTAACTGCTGGAGAGCAGGATGGGCTGGCTGCTCTGCAAGGGCAGGAGAGCCAGGACCGTCATGGAAGGAGTCAGAGGTAGTTATACACTTCACTTACGAAAGAGAAGGAGCAATATATTTATTTATATAAACCAGTGAATTAACAAAGTTCAAAAAAGTTAATGCGACAATGATTTAACACAATTCGATGGCAAGGTGCACTTGATTATTTACTGCATAGAGGACAAGGTCAGATAAAACTGTCAGGGAGACCATCCCATTGAGTCACGAGGTTCAGAAAAGACCCCCTTGCTCTCTACATTTCTCCTCAGAGAGGAGTCCAGGTGCCACTGGATCCAGATCTAGTCCCAGACTTGATCAATGATTTATGTCTAAAGAATATAGAGGCTAAGGGAAACCTCCTGCCGAGTCACAAGGTTCAGAAAGAACCCCCTTGCTTTCTACACTCTGTCTCAGAGAGAAGCCCAGGTGCAGCTGGATCCAATCGTAGTCCAAGACTTGGTCAACGGTTTATGTCTAAAGGGTTATATATGCACAATCAATCCTTCACATCAGTTAGCTAAGATTTCACCAGGGCTGGCTGATCATCTGTTGAGTCTGTGGTGAAGGGGCAAATTGCAGGAGAAGAAGCCAGGAACAGGAGCCACAAAGTCAGGGTCGCGATCAGGTCTGGTGGCAGCAATTGGCATCCGCCACAGTCCAGGGATGGTCAACCAAGTCCATAGAGATGAGATCATTTCGTATGTGAAATTATCTGACAGGAAACCTTGTATCAACAAGTTATGAGTAAGTTACAGGAAAAACAATATTCCAAAGAGGAATACAACAATCCCAACATTCTGATCAGTTTTTTTAAGTTCTCCAGCTCTTTGAAGAGTCTAAAACTAGTAGTAGATCTTCTTAACACCTTAGCATATCTGCATTCAGTTCTTGAAGACTTCCAATGTGCAAGTGGTGTGGGTGAGGAAACTTCTCAGACCACTTTGTAGCCAGCAGGTTGAAGTTTGGTTTCATAAAGGTTATTGAAGCTGGGACAAGGATCTTAGACATCTGAAGTCAAATCATCTTCCTGTCCTCTGTCTTCAAACTCATTTAAGACACCAGAATGTAAATGATCTNTATTTATAGTTGTTTTGATTGTTTCCATTTTTAATGACAATTAAATCCTAAGTCTGAATCAAAATCTTTGCAAAGAAGCTGTAGCTTCTGTTAGTGGTGATTTTCTTTTCATTCTGTATCATATAGTAGGAAAGTGAGAGTGTAACTTTGCTGGAATGGTGAAAAAACATTCAGAAGGGATTTCTTCCTCCTTTTCTCTCCAGGTTTCCTTCACAGTTCTGTCTTGTTGATTAACACAATATAGGCGGCATCAGTACTTATATTTTAAATACTGTTATTGAGAACTATGTATCTGGCTCAATAAAGTAGATTCTAGGGGGTTTTAGGACAATAGCAATGGAATATAGAAACAGATCTGGATTAATAACTAATAACACTGGCTATGAAATTTCATTGCTTTGCAATTCCCTTAGAAGAATCCATTCGACTTGTAGGTGCATCCTGTTTAACATAAGCTCAGAGGAATACAGCTTTTCTCCAGAATGAGATTCACTTTTCATACCATTTAAGAAAGAAAACAAAGGAAGAAAAATATAAAGAAAATTCAGCAGCCTATATAGCAGATTAAGGGCTTTTCACCCCAGTAAAGCTAGTAGTTTGTCACATAAAATTCAGTTCAGGTTACTGAAATTAATGATACAGAGCTTCCATCAGGAAACTGGTAACAAATAGCTATTTGGTTTTGTTACAGACGCAGGAGAACTTCAGATTTTCCAACATAAGATGTCTGGGTCTGGGTCTGCTATGTGGTTTTCTCTTCTCTCCCTCCAACCCGTTTTATACACGTTCTGTTAAAGTGATAATCTATAAGGCCATAATCAGCTAGAGCAATGTAGTTATGCATGCATGCGTTAAGCATTGGATTTTCTACCATTTACTAAATTATTGTGAGCAAGGATTTCTCCCCTCTCTTCTTTTGAATGTTAGCAAACTAGAACAAGTCTAACTGTTTGGTTTCAAAGAAACAGATGTGAATTTGCCTAGTTGCAAGAGAGCCAGACAAAAGCTCTTATCTGGGACCTGTGGAGTTTCATTTCCGTGACATCATGTCCAGCTCTGTTAACATCTATATTTAGATTCTAGGTGAATCTTTATTATTCCTTGACTACACATGTGCAGCAGCATACAGAAGGAAACTGAGGTCTGACCAAGTAGACGTATACCTCTTATTTTGCTCACAGTGTCATATCTTATATTCACATCCATTAACATCATTATATTTGGGACTAATCTCTCCTAATTTTGGAAATCTAAAATATAGAGTGCTACAGCATCCTGAAAAGGATCTCTGAATGAATCATATGTGAGAATGTTGATTTTTTTTTTCATTGATAAAGAGAAAGTGAAGTCAAGATGACTAGATCAGATGTAAGATTATTATGGTTTATAGCAGCTGAAAATCTCATCTATCTTAACTATTNTCACAGTGTCATATCTTATATTCACATCCATTAACATCATTATATTTGGGACTAATCTCTCCTAATTTTGGAAATCTAAAATATAGAGTGCTACAGCATCCTGAAAAGGATCTCTGAATGAATCATANAGAATGTTGATTTTTTTTTTTTTCATTGATAAAGAGAAAGTGAAGTCAAGATGACTAGATCAGATGTAAGATTATTATGGTTTATAGCAGCTGAAAATCTCATCTATCTTAACTATTCTTAAAAGCTAGGGTACGTCCATGTGAAATCCCAGTGAAAATGAAATTCACAGCAGCCCATCTGTCAGAGTCTACAGGTAGAATCTGCTGCATTGTTCCTCGTGGGGTTTTGTGTTTGTATTTTTGGATGGTGTGTGTGGCGTGTTTAAACAAAATGATGGTAAGAACAGAGCACAATAGTTGTTTAATCAAGAGCATCCATAATAGACAGAGATAAATTAGGGAGGCTTTGACTGCTATACAAAAACAATCTGTTAAATAGGATTAGAAATAATAACACAGTAAAGTGGAAATCCTTTGTGGCTAATTTCCTACCAGGTGCACCTATGGTTTAAGAAGGACAGTGATGAAAATGCTATTCACTAATTGTTTCCTAGGGAACTTTCTTGCAGAGTCAATCACCATCTGGAGACATAACTAACTTTTAGGAAAAGTTCC
Source organism: Syrrhaptes paradoxus (assembly GCA_013400615.1). Lineage (NCBI taxonomy): Eukaryota > Metazoa > Chordata > Aves > Pterocliformes > Pteroclidae > Syrrhaptes > Syrrhaptes paradoxus. Next base: position 7,515 of record VZTO01015663.1, read on the forward strand.
ACTAATGTAGATAGCAGCAATAATAATGGTGCATACTTATATTGAGTCTAACATTTGGGAATCACAAGAACTTTATAAATACAATAAAAATTTTCATAACCACAGTAAGGAAGTTGTATAATAGAACTAGGAAGTCTTGTGGGTGCAGCAGAAAAAAAAAATTTCAGGTTTACCCGTTAATATTTAAAGTGACCCTTGAAATATCTGAGGTTTGCATGGACTTCTAATTAGAAGACTTTTAACCAGCAAAAACCTCTGTTCCAAGGAACAGAGTCTGCTTTTCTCTGAATTGTGTGTGATGTAGTTGCACAAACTACAATTTGTGTCCAAATTGAAAGTAAACAAATTATTTAGAATGACCTCAAATTCATGCATTTTTAAAGACTATATCCAACTGAAAGTGTGTATCAAATGAGACATTCTGACCAAAGTTAAAACTCTGTTTTGCAGAACTGCCAAAAAAGTTGAAGCTATGGAGATGTCAGTGTTGCACCAAGCTGTTGCTCATTGTCTTTGTTGCTGATAGTCCTCATAAGACCACTAAATAAAATATGGATGATCTATATTCAGGTTATTTTTCTGCTTAAATCAGAAGATGACCTCAAAATCTCATAGTTTTCACAGGGGAAGAATGGTCACAAGACTTGATCTGTTACCAGGATATATTCTGAGCTTGGGGATGAGCTTCAAAATAACTATTTTAGGAATATGAAGCTATGCACACTCTTTAATAGTTATAGGAAATGGGTTATGCCATAATTTCTTTATTTAATTTATTAGGCTATTTAATTTCAGTTTTTTCCCACTACATGTTTATATGACTCTCACTGGTGTATTGTCTGAGTGGTTTCCTGCAGTACAATAAGCAAAATGTTCATCATTTGTCACGTGTGACTCACTCTCAGCATAGGAGGAGTGATACATGATTAGCTGTTTTGCTTTAGCAATACTTTGGGGTTTTTTGTTTTTTAAAAGACATTCTGCTGTATGCTTTTCTTAGAAAAAGTATTTTAAAGAAAAATAATCTTGCTCTTGGAATGAAACATGAGATTTCAGTTTTAGATTATTAAAGAAAGTTATTCCTAGAGTTGGTTTTAAGAAAGCTTTGAATAAATCTTTGTTGTTGATGCTTAATGGTGGTTTAAAAATCCTTATTGCATTTGAGAAGTTGTCAACCATAGTCATTATTCAGGCACTTCAGATAATGTTTCAGATACTATAAATCTGGGTCATTAAACACCCTGAGTATAATATTAGAAACTGTGAATGTCTCTGACAAGGGGATGTCATGTGCTAGGAACCAGGTTTGATGTAATCCTTGTACAAGAAAGATGCAGAGGATGATGTTTGATGACTTCATGCCAAAGTTTGCTGCATCATAACAGAACATAAATTTCATCTATAAGACCTTGTCCCTGCTTTCCCCAATGAACATTGTGCATGGTCCATCAGAAATCACAGACAAACCCCTTAAGATTTAGCTATAGCTAGAGTTACTCTTGAAAATCTAGTTAGGTGGGTGTTAAGAAATGAGGTGTATGTCCTCATCAATGAGAAGCTAATTAAGTGTAATGCTTCTGCATTCATTCTGTCTCTGCAAGGCTTTCCCATNGCATGAAACGGAACATAAATTTCATCTATAAGAGCATGTCCCTGCTTTCCCCAATGAACATTGTGCGTGGTCCATCAGAAATGACAGACAAACCCCTTAAGATTTAGCTATAGCTAGAGTTACTCTTGAAAATCTAGTTAGGTGGGTGTTAAGAAATGAGGTGTATGTCCTCATCAATGAGAAGCTAATTAAGTGTAATGCTTCTGCATTCATTCTGTCTCTGCAAGGCTTTCCCATCTGATGTGGATTTACCAGGTTTCTCAGAACTGCCACAATATTGATAGAAGTGAACAACAAACCTATCTGTCTAAAAAACATGTAGAGAGTTTGAGATCCCTTCAGGTTCAAAAATGTGTGACAGAGGTTTGGGGATGGGAAGGAAGGGGAGACATTCTTATTTAAAAACCAATCAGAAATGAAGGTCTGTTCTGAAATCAGTGAAAAGAAGCTAAGAAGGAAATAGATAGAGGGAGAAATGACAAAATCATATTTTGATAGATCTTAAAAAAAATTAAATGAAAGTAAACAGTACAAAAAACTAATCCAAGATAAAAGACAAGACAATGTGAAAGGACGAAGAGGGATCAATCATTCAGAGAGGCTGTGGCTGACACAATGTACTCTTGAATTGTTTTCCCAAAGATAAACTAATACCTTATTCATGTTTTAAAGAAAAATGTGTTGAAAATGAACAATAGCAAAATATGTTCAGGAGGTGATGGAGCTGAAATGAAAGATGCCATAGTTAGGGTTAGAAATAAATCTTTACGTATCCTTAAATCAGAAGGTGTGCATCCTAGAATTCTGAATGAAATGGAAGATGGAATTGCAGGTGCAGTTCAAAGGGGGTTTTAGTAAATGTCTGAAAATTAATGTTTATTGGAACACCAAAGGATAAAAATAATAGTGTCTGTGCTTAAGGGAAAGAAACAGGAGAAAGTTCTGCACACTTGAAGAATAATAGCCTGATTTCAGTAAAGCAAAATATTTTGAAAAAGAAATTCTCAAAATAGATCGACTAAAGATACACTGTCTGAGGATGGAGAGAACACAGTTGGCTTCAAAATTTTCTTCTGTTTTGTATAACAGAATATATTAGCTAGTTTACATATTAAAGAAGGAAGATGTCTTAAGTGTTTTTCTTCTGTTCTTTTTTGCATAAAGCTCAATTAAATTACATTATTCAACTGGTTGCACCAGGAGTCCATTAAAGATTTAGTTACTTTCTATGGTGAACATTAAGAAGTTATTACTCAAATTCTGTTTAAACAGTTGAAAGGAATTAAAATGTATAGGAAAGATCATTACATATCATGAGCTAATTTTCTGACAAAAGCTGAGCAAGTGATAGATTGTTTAAGCCTCTCAAAGGTTTTAGTTTCGTGCTCAATAATTCAGAGATGAGAGGGGAGTTAAGTTGATTTACAATTTGTTACCATCGGTTTTTCTCAAACAGAAAACACTGTAGTACAGTAGCCAGGCTCATTCTATCTTGTTTTTTTTTGTGTTGTGTTCTTCACACTCGAATCTGGAAGGAAAATAATAACTCATCTCCAAAACTAACCCTGCTCCAAACACAGTTGTTTTCTACTCAAATCACCTGAGAAAATAAAAAGATTTTTTTCCTCCTGATTCTTTCAGGATCTTTTGGAAACTTCTATGATTGCTTTCATTCCACAATGAACAGTTATTTTATAGTTCTCTTTTTTTGTTGTTGTTGTTTGTTTTTTTTAAAACCAAAATATATTTTTATAACTGAATAGGTTGGTATTAATTTTTATTATATAAAGCATTTTTGGACAGATCCAGATGTGGGAAATAGGGAAAACCTGTATTTAAGGTTCACCTTAATCTCGTGAGTTTTTACTAAGAGTTCTCAATTTTTAGGAGAGCTCAGGAGAGTCTGATAAACCTAAGTCAACTGTGGTCAAAAATACAAAATTTGTGAATTCAAAAAGCCTACAGAAAGAAAAGCTCTGTAGAGTCATGATTAAATCTTCAACTGGGAAATGGTCTGTGCCGGTATGTGGGCTGTATTATCTCCTTGTTCTTATTACTTCCATGCTACATTTTATAATGTAAATCTCTAGGGGTTTTTGTTTGTGCACTCATAATTTGCACAAGAAGGGCATCCCTCTAGGACCACTGAGAGATCAAGACCATGTCATATAGTTCTGGCAAAATGATTTCCTTATTCCTTCATTAAGGTTTTAATTTTCACAAATGAATAGAATCTCATGATGTTTTAAGTGTTTTTAATATATTCAGCTCCCAGTTGCATACTTTCCCCATTTTTAAATGTCAAGTATAATCTCATTTCTTATCAATCAAGCCTATAGATAAGGTTTCATTTTAAAGATTTTTTTCCCTTCGATCAGCTCATGAAGTTAATATTTCTCACAAAAGAAACAATTTTTTTTTTAATAAAACCCTCCTGTTCAGTTAGCTAGTCTAAATAAGATTATCTGCTTCATGTGGCCACTGTGAATATTGTTTATTCTAATTACAGAATGATCTTTGCTGAACATACTGGCTGTGCACTGTTTCTTAGTTTTGTGCTGAGATGGTAAATACATTCTGGGGTCCATTGCCTGGGGCAGACATTTCCGTGTCGTTCCGTTAACAGTCAGTGTTGCAATTATTGTGTGACAATGGTCAAATTAGCACATTACCATCTCTCTCTGGTCTACAGCCTTTTCCATGTCTTGCTCATTTTGCAATCAACTTTTGCTTCAATGATCACTATGTTACAGGACTCACGTATTAATGGAAGATGACCATGTGTAAATACAAATAGCTATTTAAGATGCCTGTTCAGGTAGCTCAATGGTGTGTCATGCATCCAGTATTTTACAGAATAACTCCTTGCACGCTGTAAATGGGCTTTTTGAGTACCTTTCTGTCTGGTGGTGTTCCAGACCACCAGTAGACTCAAGTGTAAAGGGAAATGTATCTTTGGAAAGGTGTGAAAACATACCCTTGTAAAAAGTACCAACATTTACCGACAATCTTCTGTCCTCTGACCCAGAGGTTACCATCTCACTCATTCTCACTCTTTATCCTAAGTGAACAACCTTTGGCAACTGAAGAAGACATATTAGTGGAAAACCCCCACCCTGTGACACTGCATTCCCTGATCCCCAGAAAACAGACAGTAGCAGCATTTCTACTGCCACATTTCTGAAAAACTTGTTTTTCGAATGAATAGGCTGGAGATTTAGCCTTCTGGGTAATGATATGGGCTAGCTGTTCTGAATATTTCAGGAAGATTCCAACTGTTCTTCCATTTGAAAAAAGAATAATGGAAAAGAACAGAAAAAAATTGAAATAGAGAGATTTTCTTTCTCTTAGGAATATAGTCAGCATACAGAGTGCAAAGGAAATTCCAATTACTGCCTCAATGATAACAGTAGAAAGACTTGAATAATTAAATGATTATTGTGTACAGGGGTTTTGATGGGATTTGTAATTCACAAAAGTTTTTCAATTATTTAGATTCGTAAGGTGGAAAAAAACCCCCAAAATTGAAAAGCAAATTGGAAATCCCATTAACTGCTCCTACCAACCACACACCTACACAGGCACGTGGCTGGATCCCTTTGCAACTGCAGATGTTTTAGGACAAAAGACATCTGTAGAGAATGACAGCCAGAAAATCACAGTCGGGCTGGGAAAAAGCATTGTCTATTCATGTGGTATGGGCCAGGGAATTAGTGAAACGCTCAGAGATAATTTTAAAAGCTATCTAACCCTATAACAAATGTTCCTTTGATTGTTAATAGATCATCTGGGACCATGTCCTGCCAATATGTTTATTTGATAGTTTGCTGCCTGTTACAATGAACAGGTATGGCTGGAATATTTCTACTTGAACTGGATTTTTTTACATTAACTGAGGTTTCAACTATTTTAAATGGTTCATTTCCTTTCACAATATTGATGCTTATAAAACTGTACATCAAAAAGCAAAAATACTTCCATCTATGGTATTTAGAGAAGTTCAGTTTTCCATGAATAGCTTTTACCAAAAAAACATTGTTTTTGAAATGTATTTGGAAACAAAGTCTCATATTTTGGCTGGCTATAGTTACAACCGTGTCATGTAATTTCAAGCACTGTAAATATTATGAACTTGACAGAAAGCTCATCAAAGGAAATGAAAGGAATTCCACTGACTTTCATCATACCCTGTGTCTGGTGGTAAACAGCTTCACAGTCAATCTCAAATATGTTACAACGATCAGTTAATTACACTGTGTTCGTGTTTTTGCTGTTTCTGTGTCTGGCTGATCCATGAAACCTATTTTCATTAGCTGCTTTTTCCACCACCCCAGGTTTAGTCTGAAATCTATAATGTCCTTTCAAAGGGCTTTAATATATGTAGGTTTCTCTAATCAGCACATTTTTGCACATAAACTGCTGCAGTAACTAGGAAACTTTCCTCTGTCTATGGTGGACATCAGATGAGATCTCACGGATTTTGGGTGGTTGATAACTGTATATAATGTGATAGGTATAAAAATCATGTCTGTGTGGAACTGCAGCAAAAGAAAAAGAGGGATTAAAAATGAAATTATATAGTAGTTTATCAAAAATAATTAAAATATAAGAATAGAACACTGAAGAGATCACTGTAATCTATAATACCAGAATCTGACAGTATTTCATTAATCAATACAAAATGGTACGACGGTGCCATTAAAATCTTCAAGGATAGTCCTTTGCCATACAGAAATCATCCTTGCAAGTACACTTGTCACCAGAGAATGTGAAAGGCCAGAGACTTGTAAGCAAAGTGATGGGTGAACAGCAAACTTATAGAAGTCGTTCACTACCTTGTAACTCCAAAACACAATGACCTATGGCAGCAGGAGGAATTTCACTAGATATGCTTTGCCGGCACAAAAAATTAAGGGCTTGATTCTCCCCTAAGAAAGCAACTGAATTCATTGGGATGACTGCTGATGAGGGACAGTTACAGAAAGGAAAATCGGATTCCAGGCTTGTCAACCTGACAGCTTTCAGTGTAATTTAATTTCTAAAAAGTATAAAAACCAAGAGCTCTTTTTAAAATAATGGAATGAGCTGCTGAAAGTGCCTAAAGTCTCTTATCAAAGTTGCATCTGAAACCTTCATACATAAGAAAAACAACTATCTATTTTGTAGCTTTACAAAAATGAGAGCTTGGATGACTGAGTTTTATGACCTCTTGAGTTTGCTTCTCGCAGTTATAACACTAATTACAATTTGGAGAGGAACATTGATTAAATAGTGCCACCCAAGCACCGGTTCTTAATGATGCAAATCTAGAGCCTCGAAACTAAGTTGTGTTTTCAAAAATCACTGTGTTCACAGGTCCTGTGTATCCCTACCCCACTAATGTCATCTTTTGCAGCTTGAGAGCAGCAATAGTGTTGCTTGTTTATTGTAATATAGAAAAAAAAAAAGAGACAAAACCAGAAGGAACTGTTCCTGATATATTTAGAGGAAGAGACTGTAGAGGGACTTTGGTGAAGAAAAGCAATAGAGAAAAGTAATAATGCAAAAAAAGGTGTGATATTTTGATTATTTGTTTAAGGATATTATATTCAACCACCTCTTCTGTTCATCAGCCACAGGGTAATTTATGCTTCACCCATCCATCTCTCACAACTTCAAAAGAACATAATTCTTTTTTTCCCCACATGTAAACAACTTAATAAGCATTAAAACAATATACAGAGCACAGCAATAAGGTCCTAGGGTGATAAAAACTCTGGGCTTGAGTTTGGACCAGAAGATTCTATTCCAGCACTTTTTCATTATTAAAAGTTGGATGACTAGTCTGTTCTCCAGTTTTTTCATTCAATGTGGGTGCTTTTAACTCAGTGTATTTTGTAAAAACATAATTCTCAGTCGTTGGAGTGGATTTGTGCATGCTATGGAAGAGCTACTAGTTCTTTAGTTTGAAAACTACAGCTGCAAGAAAAGTCCAACTTCTGAGGGGAAGGAGGAACGCAGATCTACCACAGAGCTCAGGATACCTTTTAAAAAATTATAACAGTAGAGGAATAGAACTCACACAGAATAAATATATGGTTTTCTTCTCTTCTCCTGCTCAGAACAATCCCTTTTTTTCTTCAAAGCGAGAAGTTATAATAGCCCACATCATCTTGCTTTGAAATGCAAAATGAAGGAGCCTTGCTTTAATGAAAAGTCACAGCAAAAAATGTGCTCTATGTCTCAATAGTACATTTTTTTCTGTGATTGGTATTTATACTTTTGTCACCTTCAATTCGTTCATTTAGAGAAGATTGATTCACAAAACAAAACATAAAATTATAGAAATACAGTTATAGCTTGTCAAAAGACATTACTGAGTTTATTATAGTTTAACAGCATGTCTTTGTTTCCTTTATGAAGAATTCAAGAATCCAGAAAGTAAAGGTGAATATATTTCCAAATCATAAGTAATTCTTTAGTTGGAAGAGGGATGATCTTTAGCTCGTGCCTGCCTAGGTCATATTAATTGTTAAATGAATATTAATTAATAAATAGAAATAAATCTTTCAAAAGAGGAAAAGAAAAAAAAGCACAAACAGATCTATCATCTGAAACTGATAGTAGGCAGTAGAAAACAATTTACAAAAAAAATTCATTTCCTAAAAATTATTATTTTGGTTGCTAAGCCACCCTGTTAAATAAATGACAATTTTATTGACATGAAAGGGATCCATTCTTGGTTAGATAAATAGTTTGACTGATACTGCAAATACAAAAGAGCGTCTGAAAAACATTTTATATATAAGATGAGAGTTTTCATTAATGCAGCTTAGAAAGTTGCCTGAAGAGGAATATGTACAAGATAATATTATGTGTGCATACAATGTAAAATATGTAGATACACAATTTTAAATGAATTTATTCTTCATTTGTTTTAAGCACTGTTAGAAAAATAAGAAAAAAAGATTTCATAGCAAGGGCGCTGTATGTATCTCTATATGGCATTATAAAGAAATCCCAGACATATCATAAAGTACACAAAATTCTGCAAATGAGATATACAGAGATAATTTCTAGGCCAGAAACATTTTAGCCTCTTCTGTAAGATGCTGTTCAAAGCACTAATTAGTCCTGCTTAATTAGACTTTGCTCAGAAACACGTTGAAATAGCTATACTGTTTCCAATTCTGGCATTAACTCTTAGGACCCATGGAGAATGTTTCTGAATTCAAGGTATGTGTCTTCACATTGAGCAGTGTCAGCTGCTCCTCCCTGTGACGGAGCCCAGATCCTGTGGCCTTGCGAGGCAGACCATGCTCCTCCATCTTTGGTCCCACCAGCAGAGCCCAGGGAGGTCAGGAAAGCAGATAATGACCTTTTTGTTCAGGACACACTCTCAGCCTCAAGCAGCTTCTGGCCTAAAAGCTTCTTGAGCCAGAGGTGAAATTTTTGTGTTTATTACTCCTCAGCAATTTTTTTCTCCTAGGAATTACATCAATCTCTTTTTAGTGTAGTGTAAGCTTTTTAACATTTGATATTCAGTTCTGCTACAAAATAAATATCTTGGTTTATTTTGTTGTTTTCTGTTTGCCTTTTGAGAGTGAAAAGTCTTTCTCCAGGTGCTTTGTTCCTACCACTTATATTTTTATATTTTTCACCAACAGTTCAAAAGCACTAACAGCAGTGGCGTTAAATAAGGTTAATTGTGCAAACCACAAATGCAAAGATAATTTGTATCCTAGAAACTGTACCAATGTCTTAGGAGAGCACCAAGCTCTTCAGAAATGTTTCCAACCCAAATCATTCTATGATTTTATGAAAAATTTCTGGTTGACTGTGTTGGGAAAGCCCAGAAAAAAATCTAGCAATAAACATAATATTTAATGACAGAATACTCTGTCCCGGGTGTCTGCTTCATAGTCAGGAAACACAGAAATTAAAAATGATGCATTACTTGCTGTTAGAGATATGATGAAGTGTAGGTAACGGTTGAAATACTAACACAGAACTTCCCTTTGGGATGTGTATTTTTTTTCTCTTCTAAATATTCCAGTCTTTCCTGTTTCTCTTCTTTTTCCAGCCTTCTTTTTCACATCAGTTCTTTTGTTTGAACTGTCTGCCTCCAAGGACATTTTCCCATGTTTTTGCACCTCCATCATATATTCCTTTGTTATTCTTTATCATTCTTTCTAGTAAATCTTCACCTCTTTTCCTTCTCCTTATTGCCACTTTCCCATCAGTCTTTCCCTGATATTTCTTTTGTATTGCTCCCTCTACCATCTTATATATATCTCTCTTTTTTTCTTACTTCCATGCTCTTTCTCAGCTAAGGACACTCCTGTTAAACTCTATGCTGAAAATCAGAGGGGGCTGTTCTGCTCGTTTGAGAACCACAACTCTCTGAAGAGTAGAAATCTTTTTACTCTTGTTTTCCTACAGAAGTTTCTTACACGTGTCACAGTAGATACCAAATTACTTCCATTCTTTCCTGAAAAAGATCTAGCCAGGGAATAAATCTCGCTACTAACTCCATACAAGAGAACAGAATGACATATATTGTGAGAGAAAATGATCCTCAATGTAAGAGCATCTCACTTTCATTCAAAATAAAAGGATACGGGTCCATTTACTTGAAAACTCATTTTAACTCGAATCTGTAAACACATGTTCCCATATAACAATGGGAGGCATTCATTCTAGTCCCCCGAGGAGATCGAAATGTTATCAGTTACTTGTATTATTGGTGTTTTAATGCAATATGTGTCACAAAAGGTTACCTTTTCATTTCGTATTGTCCTCCATATTATGTCATGCTTCATCACATAACGTGCTGTCAACAGACATAGTAACAAAAGACAAGCTGATGTGGTATGACAAGATGAGCAGAGGTCACTTTGATAGTACATGATGTAGTTTTCCAGAATGTGTCAGCAATGACATAGTCTTAATATTTTTAAACTTTCTGCTCTCATATAATTTTATGTAGTTGAGTCACCTCTCCATCCCCTTATTTTGGTGATATGTTGTGTACCATTTCACTCTATTCTCCTGAGATGTCTAAGCCTTCTGATTTCTAAAGATCAAGGTGCAAAAGTCCTTCTAGTCATCTGAGATCCCTCATGAGAATCTTTAAATACTGGATGCAGCAGAACTTTCAGAATCTACCTTGTTTCAAGAGCAACTTGCACAGCTTCCTGCAAATATGTGGAGAATTTGCATTGCTCACATCTGTTGATTTCCAGCTTTTTTAGCCCCATAATCTACACAAGAAGTAAAACTGCATTATTCTTGGTATCTGGCTATACACACTTGGACCATGGCACCATCTTTTTTTGAAGATGGGCCTAAATAATTCCCTTCATTTTCTTATTACTTTGCAGTTCATCATTAAATGTGTCATGTGTTCTGCATCTATAGCATTTCTGTAAAATGGGGAGAAGTTATCTCTTTGTGACAGCTGAGCACATATGAATTTAGTGAGTTAAAATTCTAAAAAAAGAAGTCAGTTTTCTTTAAAGGGGGAATAGCGATTAGGTGGTGGTGCCATTATGTGTCTAAATTCAGTGGAAGACTGGATTGCTCTTCCCCTCCATGGAAATAGGCATGAGATAACTAGACACTTGCAAAAGTTTATTTTCATTCATTTGTATTTACTGCCCTCTAGTCATGCTGCTAAAGAGGTACCTGAGAGAAAAGAAGGTGAGTAAAATCAAGAACCACCACTCAAACCTACAGCCAAGGATAAACATCTGTTTTCATCTGTGAGATCATTACAAGAATGGGTTAATTCTGGGCTAGCTTTTCTCCTTCTAGTTACAATCTATGTCAAGTGAATAGATGAATTTGTCCCATTTTCACTTCTCATTACAAGGTTTGTCATGAAAAGTGAGTTATCACGGGATTTTATTGCCTGATATATTTAGTGAATTATGACAGTGTGCAGAGGACATTTAACCTCTTTCAATATTGTGTGGCTTGATTGACTGACTGCTCCTGGGCATGGGAGGTGGTACACAGGAATTCAGTGCATTATTTCTTTGCATACAAAGTCAAAGATGACTTTTTTCAACAGAGCAAGGAACCAAGTTGGATCACAAGTAAATGCACATCGTGATCAGACAATGTTATCCCTGTGTTGCAATCTTGGAAAATTAAAGGAAAGAAAAATGCTGCAAGTTGTTGTTGCAGAAGTATTTAGCATAGTTAGAACAAGTGGCTTGTAAAAGCAATTGCCCTTACCTTGCTTGAGTTCTGACCTGCAGGATGTTGTTTCTCTGCAATGCATTTCGCCCTCCATGTTGAAAATATTAACAAGTACAGAGTTATTATTCCTGGGGAGAAACATTGTCATTTGATGATTTTCTGATAANCATTCTTTCCTGAAAAAGATCTAGCCAGGGAATAAATCTCGCTACTAACTCCATACAAGAGAACAGAATGACATATATTGTGAGAGAAAATGATCCTCAATGTAAGAGCATCTCACTTTCATTCAAAATAAAAGGATACGGGTCCATTTACTTGAAAACTCATTTTAACTCGAATCTGTAAACACATGTTCCCATATAACAATGGGAGGCATTCATTCTAGTCCCCCGAGGAGATCGAAATGTTATCAGTTACTTGTATTATTGGTGTTTTAATGCAATATGTGTCACAAAAGGTTACCTTTTCATTTCGTATTGTCCTCCATATTATGTCATGCTTCATCACATAACGTGCTGTCAACAGACATAGTAACAAAAGGCAAGCTGATGTGGTATGACAAGATGAGCAGAGGTCACTTTGATAGTACATGATGTAGTTTTCCAGAATGTGTCAGCAATGACATAGTCTTAATATTTTTAAACTTTCTGCTCTCATATAATTTTATGTAGTTGAGTCACCTCTCCATCCCCTTATTTTGGTGATATGTTGTGTACCATTTCACTCTATTCTCCTGAGATGTCTAAGCCTTCTGATTTCTAAAGATCAAGGTGCAAAAGTCCTTCTAGTCATCTGAGATCCCTCATGAGAATCTTTAAATACTGGATGCAGCAGAACTTTCAGAATCTACCTTGTTTCAAGAGCAACTTGCACAGCTTCCTGCAAATATGTGGAGAATTTGCATTGCTCACATCTGTTGATTTCCAGCTTTTTTAGCCCCATAATCTACCCAAGAAGTAAAACTACATTATTCTTGTGATCTGGCTATACACACTTGGACCATGGCACCATCTTTTTTTGAAGATGGGCCTAAATAATTCCCTTCATTTTCTTATTACTTTGCAGTTCATCATTAAATGTGTCATGTGTTCTGCATCTATAGCATTTCTGTAAAATGGGGAGAAGTTATCTCTTTGTGACAGCTGAGCACATATGAATTTAGTGAGTTAAAATTCTAAAAAAAGAAGTCAGTTTTCTTTAAAGGGGGAATAGCGATTAGGTGGTGGTGCCATTATGTGTCTAAATTCAGTGGAAGACTGGATTGCTCTTCCCCTCCATGGAAATAGGCATGAGATAACTAGACACTTGCAAAAGTTTATTTTCATTCATTTGTATTTACTGCCCTCTAGTCATGCTGCTAAAGAGGTACCTGAGAGAAAAGAAGGTGAGTAAAATCAAGAACCACCACTCAAACGTACAGCCAAGGAGAAACATCTGTTTTCATCTGTGAGATCATTACAAGAATGGGTTAATTCTGGGCTAGCTTTTCTCCTTCTAGTTACAATCTATGTCAAGTGAATAGATGAATTTGTCCCATTTTCACTTCTCATTACAAGGTTTGTCATGAAAAGTGAGTTATCATGGGATTTTATTGCCTGATATATTTAGTGAATTATGACAGTGTGCAGAGGACATTTAACCTCTTTCAATATTGTGTGGCTTGATTGACTGACTGCTCCTGGGCATGGGAGGTGGTACACAGGAATTCAGTGCATTATTTCTTTGCATACAAAGTCAAAGATGACTTTTTTCAACAGAGCAAGGAACCAAGTTGGATCACAAGTAAATGCACATCGTGATCAGACAATGTTATCCCTGTGTTGCAATCTTGGAAAATTAAAGGAAAGAAAAATGCTGCAAGTTGTTGTTGCAGAAGTGTTTAGCATAGTTAGAACAAGTGGCTTGTAAAAGCAATTGCCCTTACCTTGCTTGAGTTCTGACCTGCAGGATGTTGTTTCTCTGCAATGCATTTCGCCCTCCATGTTGAAAATATTAACAAGTACAGAGTTATTATTCCTGGGGAGAACCATTGTCATTTGATGATTTTCTGATAATGTCATATGTCAAGAGGACCATTGGCTTCTACTTTTCTGCTTGTACCAGGATACTTTCCAGAACATTATCCAATTATGATAACTAAGAAGGAAGGGCAGAAGAAAGCTGCTAAAGCAGAAAGCTTCCCCTATCATTCCTCTGCAGCTAGGATTATTATATTTAGTATGCTGGAAGTGGGAAAAGAAGGATTGATTTTACTTTATAGATGTTCAAGGAACACACATTTCCTTATGTCACACATTATAGATATTGCCATATTACAGACAATGCCTTCTCTACGATACTACTAGTAATGATACTAATGTCCATTACATTAAGCTTTACACATAACTCAATATACAAATAGCTCATAAATGTCTATTACATGTTGCTAATAGCCAAGTTACAGGACAGCAGGGAGAGTCGCAGGCCCAATATAAACAGGGACATTGTGAAGTTGCAGAGTCACAAAAGTGTAGTGGAAGCACGCTACAGCAGCCAAAGCTAACATGGGAGATCAAATACATATTGGCTCCTTAGTAAACCCACATCTGGAACTTTCTTATTTAAGTAGAATCTACCACTGCTTGGAGGATGGTAGGTAACATCATCTTAACCTGGCTTTGCAAGTCCACACAAAAGACATGTACAGACTCCTTGTCTGTGTGAGGAACTGCAAGAGATTCCAGCTGCTGCTCAAATGTAACACGCATGTATGTAGTACAAGCTGGAGTAAATATATAGTGGAATATATATACGTACATACATATATGAATGCATAATGTAAGTTTAATTAATAGATATAGTAAAGGCCACTCTCTAATCTAATACCAGGGAATGAACATGGGACTTCAGTACTAAAGCATGAACTTCCACGGTGCGAGAAGTTTCCTGCTACATCAGGAAAGAAGAGCCTCCATGGTCTGTTCTCTGGCTGTTAGGCCAAATGCCGTGGTTCACACAAATCTGTTCCTCTTAATCAAGAAGGGCTTTGTCTGAAAAAGGGACATGTCCTCTCCACCAGCAAAACCATGTTAATGCACTGGAGAGATCTTGCGGGCACTAGGACTGTTTACCTTTGGGATGAATAGAAAGCAAAGAGGAATATTTCCTTAAGGGGTTGCAGGTCCTTTGAGAGCTACTTAAATGACATCAAATGTGTATGTTGCTTTCACACAAACCTTTGTCAGTTTATAACTGGAGAGAGTAAATCGAATGGATAAGCTATCTGAAGCTGCTCATGGGGCAGTCCCGTTGACTTAGCAGACTAAGTTCTTTTCTACTGAGTGAAAGACACAGAGCTGAGATCCATAAAGTGTGGTCAATCAGTTTGATGAATGTGGTTGTTCCAGGGAGAGCCACTAGTAGTCTTGCAGCCCTACCCGAGAAAGAATATCATAATCTCTTTAATCAGTCCCAAACAAGAGAACAGCAGAGGCAGAAAGTTTAATGTGTTGTAATTAAAGGCCACAATCATCTAAATCTCGTGATGTAAAGGTACTACCAGTCACCAACAATACTGTCTGCCAATTGTTCACTGTGGAGAGGTATGAACAAGCCATGCATAAAGGCTATTAGCATATTTACCATGGAATGAGGTCTAAAACCAGATTTATGTCCAGCCAAAACATTATTCCTTACAATACAATCCATTAGCTGTGCATAATCATGTTCAAGCAATTTAGATAATGTGGGTAATGATGGAACAGACAATATCAATACCCCAGGGTAAAATGATTCAGAGACTGGTGTCACTCTGAACTTCATGTCCAGATGTAAACTGACTATTCGTAATAACAAATTAATCATAGAAAAGCAAAAGTTTGGGGGTTAGCAGTCAAAGGTGTTGTCATATTATGAAATCCTCATTCTGACCAAAATTCTGATGAATTTTTGATGAATTTGATCATTTTGACCAAACAATCCTGAACAACCCTACTGCTTAGTGAAAAATGTGTAGAAAAAGTAGGGAGGGGGAAGAGAGCTTTATTTTGCTTTGTTTGATGTTGGAACATTGTAACTCTTATTCCATAGGGCTTATTCAGGCAACTAATCTTGATGAAGTTCTTGGAACCACTGGTAAGTTGAACAAGGAATATGCTACTTGTATCACCAAAGAATTAGGGTAATATGCTCTGGGCATCCAGAGGGATGAGATCTAAAAGCAGTATTGGCAATAGAATTGCAATTTGATGTATGCTACTATTTGTGTACTACTTAGTTTTAAGAAGAACTATCAGACATATGGCCATATTTCTACAATAGTAAGTCTGTTGTCTTTCTCTTTGAGGGGAAGAACTTTCTAATCTAATTTTAAATTACCAAAATCATGGCCTTTTTGTGTGCATCCTTTTGGATTTTATTTTTCAGTCTGACTGACCACACACTTAGGAATGGATCCTAGCCAGGATCAGAAGGAATAGTTAAACTTTACCTGTATAAAAAATCATGTGCTGCTTGTAAAAACCCCATCCCAGGGATAATTTTCATCAAGTTTCTTTGACTGCAGGAGGAGAAGTGAACATGTATGAAGCTGCAGTAAATGTGTTTTACATTATACAGCTGACTGACTGCTGTCTCTCAGTGAATGTGAATTAGACTGCAAATATAACAAATCAGGAGCATATTCTGAAATATAAAGCACAATTCTGAAGGACTGCTCCTGACTGATTTTCTAGCAGTCATCACAGAGTAATACTACATTATTTATGCAATTGGGTCTTCATCAAGGGCCAGATTAAAGATTGCTTGGATTCAATAAAAAAATTTCTTCCTCCCCTTCATTAGAAGTTTCATTTCACTTTGGTTTAGGCCCCTGAAATTGTATATCCGCCATCAACAGGAAGTTCAGCTTCTCAAAAAAAGCTCTAAAGCTTAGGGCCTTGCTTCTCTCTTTTCTGTTGTCCTGGCAAACAAACAATGTGTTGATTTGATTCTGATCTCCGATAGATAAGTGGAGCATGTTTATTTTCACAAGCACCATGCGTGGTTTGTACGGGTTCTTCAGGGGTGCTGGCAATCCATACAGCAAGAAAATGGAATTGCACTGAAGCTGGTCATAAAGCAACCACGTTGTAACCAGGTCATTTAACTCAACTGTATAGGAAGGATGTAAAAAAGAAAAGTGGTTTATTATATTATGGAAATTGCTCAAATCCCAAATTTTGATGGATCCCGGTTTGTATATTGGCTTTCCAAAGTTATAAACTAATATATTTTCCCTTACTTCTTGGACAATTGTATGCCAGACTGTAACAATTATTGATCACCGTTCTTTTATCACTTTCCATTGACCATTTGTGTCCGTAGTTATGCATAAGGACTATTGATTGGGTAGTAATTACCCTCTAATGGAGGTCAGTTAAGGTCATCGGTACAAACTTGCCCTTCTTGATTTTTGTTAATTTAGTTTATTGGGATTTTGTTTTTCTCATTTTCAGTTTTGCAATTGATTTCCTTTTTCGTGCCTTTTTACATGCCATGCAATATTTAAGTTGTTTACAAGCCACAAAGACCCTTCAACTTTATGAGTTGTCTGAGTAATATTTTTTTTTACTGTTACTGTATGCTAGTCTTCAAGAATTTGATATACATTTTTTCTGGGTAAAATATAAAGTGGAAATAATTAGTGTAAAAAAATACAATGTTCTCAGAAAGATTGTTTTCATTTGTTTCCCTTTGGGACATGGGTAGACTGTAACTCAGCTTGCATCTCCTCTTCAGAATGCATAATAAATTTACCTTCTTGTAGAAGCCTCTAGATTGTGAGTAGAGTGGAAGTATGTTTGAAAACATGGGTCAGAACTTTAATTCTGGTCTTCTAGTCACAATAGCTGAGCCAGCAGTAGGAGTGGGAGTATTAATTTACTACTGAAGTGTGGGTCCACAATGAATTATTGCACTGGGCAAGCAAATAATTAGAGTTAAAACTGCGAGATGAGGCTATTGTTTGTTACACTTGTCTGCTATGTCTGAAATCTAATCTTGAGTTGTTTCAAGGAGAGGTCATATCTTCCAATTCACTTTCTCATAACTTGGCACATCAGGGGTCTGATCCTGACTGAGTTTGCCTTTGAGATGATACAGCCACAGAAGTTATGATAAGCAGTAATAGAGTTTATTCGGTCATCA
>VZTO01015663.1:25569-49268 GCA_013400615.1 Syrrhaptes paradoxus
TTTTTCTCTAACTCTGTGCTATGAATATGTTCACATAGCTTCTGAAGTAAATGGAATTCTAAGTGTCTCCTTCTCCAGGCAGTTCATAGCAATAATATTGGTGGTTTAATGAGCAAATAAGCAGTTAGGTCATGTTCGTGGGAACATTGAATCCATCACTGAAAATTAGGAGGCAAACTTCTAAAATTATCCATTGTAAATGAGATCTGCCTGCCACATGATGGAAAATGAAGCAAATAATTTTGTTAGTGTGTATACTTTGACCTAAAATGGCACTAGTGATGCAAAGTCAGAAAGTTTGCAGAAAATGTGTTGAAACATGTTAGATACTTGAGTCCTTGCTAAGTGTAAAATTAGCTTCAGAAAGTCTTTCATTTATTTGAGGCTTTACAGACTTGAGAATTACTGGCTGTACTGCTTCATCTTTGGAAGTCTTAAATTCCCCATGGCTGTTGTTTGCACTGACCTTTACATTGGCTCATTGTCCATACTTGACATGGGTCAGGTAGACAAAAGCCGCTTTTGTCATGTCCATCAAACTGAGTTCTTTCTAATTTGTCCTTTAAGGCCATGTCATGCCTTTTTTGAATGTTTTGGACACGACAAACCACACGAGAATGCGTTTCTTGAGGAAGGCCAAAATGTCATATTCTCTTATAAAAGCTGTGAAAATCACGTCAAGGCTTTACTGCTGCTACTGTCTACAACACAAAGGAAAACATTCATTAGAGATTCATATAGCTCAGTTATTCTAGCCCTAACATTGAACTGTACCATTTGATTTTCCCCATTAATGTATCTTCAGATACCTTGACCATGAAACAGCTTTGCATGAGGAGCCACTTTCCTCATCCCCTGGGAGGGTAGCTGTAGAACCAGACACAGACAGGCAACTTATGGTAATGGTAAAGAAAAAAAAATGGTAAAGAACAACAAAACTCTTCTCTGAAGAGCATGTTAACTTGAAATTTTGCCCAGAGCTATACGTTTTCCAGATCAACCTTGCTATTTCAAAGAAAGAATAGAATTGATGTATGACTCTTCATTAGCTATCTGAATCTGCCTTATGTAAAAGTACCCAAGAAAAAAAAACCCAAATATGCCAATGGGATGTTTTGCAGAAAATAAAATTGTCTCTGGTGGGCCAGAGGTAACACATTGTTCAGTGTGGCGTGGTAGAGTCAGATTTCTGCATTTTGCTCAATATTCAGGCACTGTTACTTAAGTTTAGTTTCAGGACGTGATGAGCTCTAAATAAAGTGACAATATTAGTCTTCAAAAGAAAAAAAGAAAATCAGAAACTTTAGAAACTTAAGTAAAAAAATGTAGAAATAGGTCATATATGAATAAGTGCATGCTAACAGAGCCAATCGACAGAAGAAAATGTCATCTGTAAAATAAAAGAGATTTTATTACACTGAAAATATCTTCCAGCTATTGTGCTTATATATGGTGTCAACTGACATCTTGGCTGTAACAATTTTTGAAAGGAGCTGAGAATCAGCCAATGTGGCTGAGGTCAGCAGTTAGTAACTTCTCTTAGGATTAGGACTGAGCTACAAAGTAGAATGTGTCTCAGCTGTCTAAATGGTTTTGAAAACAATCAGCCCACGATGGTGGCCAGCTCTTTGGACATTTACAAAATGCAGTTTCACTGAATTGTATTTCATTACTTAAATTGTCTTCTGTTATATCAAGAAAGTAATTTTAAAACACTCTAGGTGGATTCATCCCAAACACTTAAGAAGGTTAAAAATACATTTCTAAACATTTCTAAAATTTTGTCATTTGTGGGCCCTTTCTGTAACCAATAGAAATAGCCACGTTCAGAGAGCAATCCAACCATTACAAAAACAGAGATTCAAGGCAAGCAGTGCACATAGCCAAGGAGTAAGCTACCTTTTCTCTTGGTTATAAAAGGAAGCTACAGAAGAAGTCAAGAATTGGTTCCTAAATTCTAGGTAGCTAAACTTAAGAGACATTATTCAATTTGTGATGTATTTTAAAACATTCGCCCCTTTTCACCCCTTTTTTCCCTGGGTGAACTGGTTCAGCCACCCTTTCATGTTATCTCTTCTTGCAGGTGTGAAATGAAGCCTTGTTTGTTTTAGGATTTTCAGTTAGACTATCATGACCACACTTGCAAAAATCTAGACTTTGCTTGGCAAATATATCTATTCCGCCATAACAGTGGGTTTCATACAGTAAGTGCGAAAGGGTCTGGCAGTTTTCTGGCCAAAACTGTCATTGACTTCAAGCATTTTCAAAAATTAAGCATCAGTCCCTATATTGGGTCCACTAAGTTCTGCTCAGCTGAAAGGCATATTGCATTTTTCCTGGTCTCTCCCTATAATTCTTCTCCTAGTTGTGTTTACTGATGGGATAAGGACAACTAGAGGACTCTTACCTGACCAGCTCATTCAGCAGTATTAAGTGAACTTTGTTTTATGTTCAGACAGTTTAGCAATGATGTCTTTTATATGACTAATTTCTGTCAAACATGTCAAGAGTGTTTTTTTTGAGATGTACTGCATCCAGTGTAGCATCAGCTAGCTGCTGTTCGGTACACAGCTGCATGCCAAGTGAGCAAAGTATTAAACATACACATCTATCAGGGCTGAGGCATTCCTACTAAGAAAATCCACTAAAAGCAAAGACATGGCAGCATCCCAATGGACAAAGTGGCTTTTCCTGAGACCTTGCTGTAATTTCCTGTCTTTCAGCATCCCTTATTGTAATTTTATTATATGGTACAATATCATATAATTTTTCTCCCATTCAGGTGAGGACACAAAACCTAGTGAAAATTTATAATGTATCATGAAAATAACTTGTACCAATTTATAAGATAACAGTCTCATGTCATTTATAATGTTGTCATCATTGTCACGCAGTCTAATGTTGTACCCCAATAAGATGTTATGTCTCAGTTATAAATCATTTTACTTGGACCATGGCTGTATTTTTAGCCATGGTTAATATTTGCACGAACACTGAAGTGATCTAAACGCTTAAGCACCATTTGTGAAAAATAGTCATACAGTAACATTCAGGCTTCCATTTGAGAGATTTTTTTCAAAGGGTCTTTGAGCGACCTGGTCTAGTGGAAGATGTCCCTGCCCATGGCAGGGGGGTTGGAACTAGATGGACTTTAAGGTCCCTTCCAACCCTAAACATTTCATTATTTTATGATTTTAAAGTATCTAAAAATGCATAAGCAAGCTTAAAGACATTTTTTAAAGTATGGGATCCTGTTAGGTCCTTAATTCACACTGAGAAGTCAGTCTCCCCCTCATCCACAGTGGAAGAATCATTTCCATGACACTCAGGGAACAGACACAGGGGACAAAGAGAAGAAGTTAATTTCTTTTTAGCTATTCTGATGGCTTAATAAAACACTGGAGGACTTTATAATCAATCTAGTCCTCGGTAACAAAACATGTAGTAAAATCATGCCATTGAAAACAGCCTGAGGAATACTAGGTCGGTTTGTAGTGCAATACCTCTGATGTCTGAAGTACCACATCATTCTCCAAAATCATCTCCTCTTCTAGCTACTTCTCTATTGAACACAAATTGGGTAGCTTCAACACTGGCTTCAAATGATGCCTTTGTTACTTTTCTTTTTGGGTCATTGTATTCAATAAGTATAACATTAAAATAAGCTAACTCTCTTCAAAATTGAATAAAAGATTTCTCTTCCATATGGCTTTGGCTGTTACAATATTGAACAGATCACTCGAACGTACATTATGGATTGCGCACTGTCACGACTCTTTGAGGCTGGAAAGGTTTCAGATGCAAAAGGATTAAAATGAGACAGACATTATCGTGTATTTGTGAGCCATGATAGTTATTATTGATCTTAATTACCTACCTTAGATGCAGACACTAAATTAGAAACCTGATATTCTGCAACTGGTAATTTTTCATCTTAAGAGTGTGTATCAGGGAAAAATAAATCTTTTTGAGGAGAAGAATTCAAACTCCTTTTTGAAGCAGTTTCCATATCCAGCGTTTTCATTAATTTGCTGTAGAAACAAGAGTCACTAACAGATCCAGAAAGAAAAAAAAAAAAAAGAACATTTCAAAAATTTCCGTGTATTTTTCTTTCCCTCCCTCTTGGTCAATTTTTCTAAATCCAATGAAAGATAGTGTTCTTTGCTTTCTTTTAGGAAATTACATCAAAGTAGTAGAACTGTTAAGAAAATATTGTTTTCTTAAATTCTGGAAATTGTTTGACAGTAGGAGAAATGCAGAATTCTCCTTGAATACTTTGGCCTAATTCTTCATTTGGCTTTGAAGACTTTGCATTTGTTCTGTGTATTTTTTTTCCACGAAACTGTTACTTAGGCAAATANATTCTTTGCTTTCTTTTAAATTACATCAAGGTAGTAGAACTGTTAAGAAAACATTGTTTTCTTAAATTCTGGAAATTGTTTGACAGTAGGAGAAATGCAGAATTCTCCTTGAATACTTTGGCCCAGTTCTTCATTTGGCTTTGAAGACTTTGCGTTTGTTCTGTGTATTTTTTCCACAAAACTGTTACTTAGGCAAATAGGTATTTACAATCAGTACCTATAGACTGAATATTTGGCCAAGAAAGGTATAAGAGACAAAGCACAGTGAAGCTTGGAAAACATTTTACTGGTCCTATAGTGTCAGTTCTAAGGATGTCAATCTGGTTGCTTTCAGGAATAACATTTAAAGAAAATGTGAACTAAGAAATACGGTATGATCCCTTAAGACCAAAGTTTGATTAGGAATGCTATTATCTTCTGTTCTTTCCTTATTTTTTAGAGAAAGAAAATAAAAAGGAGGGCAAAAGAACATAGGGGGAACACAGAAAAATTTTGAGAAAAAAAATCACTCTTAAGTCGTATGTAATACTTGTTTGATGTTAAGGGATCCTTCACACTTCTAGCCTTGTTGGAGGAGACTCACTGAGTTACACCTCCCATCATGACATTCACTGAGAAATTGTAGGAACTTCTTTTATGTCTCTATAGCATAAAGCAAGTAGAATTCACTCATTCCTTTTACAGATAGCAGAAAGACTCATAGGAGGAACGGGCTGGAAATGAGCTTCAAACTAGTCTATGACTCCGCTATTCAATGTAGAGAACTTGAGTTGCTAAGTGCATATATGTTGGAAGGGTAAAAAAGTTTAATATTGTTGTAGATGAGCAGCAAATTACCACCTCTGAAAGCAAAGAAGAAATAGGAAAGACATTATGATTTAGGTGTGTTATGGTACTTCCTAGGGCTACTACTGACTAAATGCTACTCATACATCAACCCTTGCTTTTAGCTGTGTATGAAGTCAAAACAAGAACATACTGAAAGCTGAATTCATGGGGAGAAATCCTAGCCCCACCGAAGTCAGTGAAAAGAGTCCCACTAGCTTAAATTGAGCCTATATTTCACACCTGGCATTTGCACAGTGTGATCAGAAAGTATCTGTTTCAAATATTTAATGGGCTTAAAATAGCACAGACAGCCTAGCAAAACAAGGATGTGCCCTTTTAATAAAAATGGCAACATCATAGTTATGCAATGTTCTTAAGAATTTTTTTAAATTTTTTTCCTGTGTAGTTTTCTCACTTATTAGAAAAAAAAAAAAAAAGAAGATTGAGTAGCATTACCAAGAGGTTAGCTTCAGAAAGTAGTTTAATATTAATATCATTATTAAAATCCCACTGCTGCAAATGATTTTTTTCAGATTAATAAATCTGCTGAGATATAAAATTATCTGATTTATAACTATGTGTTAGTAGATCTGAAATGTCAGTTATTATCTCCCTGCTTAATGCTTAGATTATGATATTATTTTATGCAGCTTCTAGAATAGGTTCAAAAGGAAGAGAAATAAGAATTTTCTGGCCACAATTTCAATTATATTTCCAGACCAGAGTATAACACTCAAAGTTACATTTTCTCTGATTAACATACTCTGAAATGAGATAACATGGTGTTAGTAATTGGCATGGTAAATAGTTTCATTTACAAGAGTCATTTCTTGTTTAATGGAAACCCAGGAACTGGGTACATCAGAAATAATTTACAATACAAAGACTTTGTTTCAGCAGGAGTCTTAGTCACTGTGGTGAATATTCTGTTAATAAATAAACTGCAAGCAACCTACTGTCCATAAAAGAGTGCAAAGATACTAATCCTAGAGGTTCTACATTGAGTAAAAATAGCTTGTGGATAACAAAAAAGTCTTGACCTGATGCTGGGCAGTGAGAACAAAATTGCTGGCAATGTATTTTTTTGTTAGTGATAGATCATGGGGTTAGTAATTACGAGGGATGTATTCCTCTTCATGCAGCATGAAAATCAGGAGCTTGCCTTTTATTGCTAGAGATCCTTTGACATGAAGAATGAGTAGAAAAGACTCTGCTGTGCTGGTTAATTCATAATTCACAAAAACCAGCAACTGACTTCACTGGAGCCCTGAATTTGTCCTATTCTTGACATAACCCTTTCTTTCAGACCTCATTTCCTTTAGGGAAACTATTCTCATTCAGTATCTCGCCTACTTTGCTCTAAAATATAGTGGAACACAGACTTTGTGCAAACAACACATTAATTTCTCATGGGATTTCTATGTCCAGATTTATTAGATAAACACAAAGTGATTCTTTCAGCTGTGGAATCGTATAATAGAATCATAGAATGGGTTGGGTTGGAAGGGACCTTAAAAATCATCTACTTCCAACCCCACTGCCATGGGCAGGGGCACCTTCCACTAAATCGTAACTGTGCTCTTTGCTGAAAACAATTTTTCCCCATACCAATAGCACAGGAATTTCTGTATCCAGTTCAAGAGGAATAGCACAGAGGGTATGTGGCTTCTTCATCGCATAGTCCATAATGACTCAGGGCATTCCGTGATGGAAAATGTTCCCAAATGTGGTTTTTAAACCCCTTCCCACCCCACACACACACAAAGAAGTAAAGTTGCCTTTGAGTAAGGATTTTAATTTTGAAGGAAAAGCACAACACAGGGAATAACAAAATGAGCCTTAGGGTCTATCTCTGGAAGAAAAGCGTGTACGTACTGCTACTGCAGTTAGCAAAATCAGCTGTGGAGCTAGCAGGAACTCACATTTAGCTGAGAAGCCAGCATCTGGCAATGACTGATATAAAAAGCCTAGCTTTCACTTTACCTTGTGTCAGTTCATTTTTTTGGCATCTGCATGATATTAACGCAGTTAGAAAAACATAAATCTCAGCATTGAATGTTATAAACCTCCCTCACTCCTTGTGCGTCTCTAGAGTTACACTATGTAGAAGTTTTTCTGTAGTTTTAAGGCCAAGGATGATAGCTAACTTTGCTCTTGATTCAGGCTCTGTTTTAGACCACTGAGCCATCAGACAGAGAATCCACCCGTTTGGGGTTCAGGCTCAATGTCAGGTATTTTGCTGGAAGTGTTCTGCCCATGCACAGTTCATTTTACATCTTCAATAATAACACTAGTGAAAAACTCTCTTATAATCACTTCTCTCACTTCTTTCACAGGTATTGTTAGAGCTATTTTCATTCTATTCATACCAGATCCCTTTTCTATTACAAAGATCTCTTGAGGATGTTTTCTGTTCACTCCCGGAATATCATTACTTGTTCTATAGCAGGCTCAGTGTGCCGCATCTGAACCCCCAAGTCTCAGAGTTGTGCCATAAAACACTGGCTGGATGGCCAT
Source organism: Syrrhaptes paradoxus (assembly GCA_013400615.1). Classification (NCBI taxonomy): domain Eukaryota; kingdom Metazoa; phylum Chordata; class Aves; order Pterocliformes; family Pteroclidae; genus Syrrhaptes; species Syrrhaptes paradoxus. The sequence continues at coordinate 33,276 of VZTO01015663.1, forward strand.
GGCCAAAGAGTGGTGGTGAATGATCAACCACCAACAAGCTACAAGCTTGGGAAAAGTAGTTGGAAAGCTGCCTGGTGGAAAAGGACCTGGAGGTTTTGGCTGACAGCCATCTGAATATGAGCCAGCAGTGTGCCCAGGTGGCCAAGAAGGCCAACAGCATCCTGGCCTGCATCAAGCAGTGTGTCCAGCAGCACTGGGGCAGTGATTGTCCCTCTGTACAGGGCATTGGTGAGGCCTCACCTTAAAGACCGTGTTCAGTTTTGGGCCCCTCACTGCAAAAAGAACATTAAGGAGCAGGAGCAGATCCAAAGAAGAACAATGAATGAAAGACATTGTCTAGAAGACAAGTCTTCTGAGAAGCAGCTGAGGGAACTGGGGTGGTTTATCCTGGAGAAAATGAGGCTAAGGGGAGACCTTATCGGTCCATGCAACTATCTGAAGGGGGGTTGTGGCCAGGTGGGTGTCTCTTCTCCCAGGTAACAAGTGATAGGACAAGAGGAAATGGCCTCAAGTTGTGCCAGGGGAAGTTTAGATTGGATATTAGGAAAAATTTATTCACTGAAGGGATTGTCAAGCATTGGAATCAGCTGCTCAGGGAAGTGACTCAATCCCTGGAGGTGTTTAAAAGACCTGTAGACATGGTGCTTAGAGGAATAACTTAGTGGTGGACTTGGCAGTGTTAGGTTTACAGTTGGACTCAGCGATCTTAAAGGTCTTTTCCAACCTAAATTCTTCTATGATTCTATGATTTTTTTACATACTGAGGTCTTCCGGTTTTTAGCTTACTTCATCACGGTCTATCAAAAAATATCTAAATTTGTCTTTTGAAATTTTTAATGTAATGATGAGTCTTACATCCAAAAATCGCAGTTTGGACAATGACAAAAGAAAACCCTCAAAACTTGCACCCCTTCATTCTCACATGTAACAGTCTTCAAAACACTCAAGACTTCTCCCCACATAAGATGCTGCTTACTAGAGGAAGAACAGAATTTAGAAAAGCAAAAGAAAAAAAAAATTGCTCCTTGGTGTCCTAGGACTAGATTATTAGTAGCACATCTGGAAAGTGCACAAGAAAACCAGTTATGACTGTGATTTCACCGAGTTTTTCAATGCAGCAAAAAATGTGTTGTTTGGATAAAGGATTTACTCTTCTCAACAGAGATTTAAAATCACTCCTAGCAAAATCAGAAGCAATATTAGATGGGTACTAATATTGCAATCGGACAACAGGCTCCTGTTAATATTCCCTAAAAAGCAGATGAAACATAATTCCTCACATAAAGCTAATTCTGTGGTTTCCTGGTTCCTGTGGGCTGTACTAGCAGATGGTATCAGCAGCATTCCTTCAGCTTTGGCTAAGAGTCAGCTTTTCATTTCAATTTGTCTCTTTTTAATTTTAACCATGGGCACTATATACTGTAACTGCTCAAGTTAGTCAAATAATTATTGCAAAATACCGTTTGCAGTGAAATTTAATGTCTACCTACTGAACAATTTGCAGATAACATTTTTTTTTTCTCTGCAGCCAGATACAGAGGCAACTCAAAGGAACTTTCTTCATAAGTTACCATCCTTCCTAACATTTTGTGTCTGTTTTGCTGTGATACTTTTTGAGTGCCTTTCTGTATTAGTCATGGGCCCAACTGACAATGCAAAGATCTTTCGATCCTTGTCTGAGCCTGGGACTCAGGAAGAAAAGTTCAGAGTTGGCATTGTATCTCCTCATCGTTAGAGGTGGTTCTCCAGGAAATATATGTCTTCCTCCAACTCCCCACAGCCTGAGCTTTATTTTCCTCAACCCTTAAGAACTATGTGCCTGTCCATACCTCCATCAATGGCACTGGTGAGTCTGCAGGGCACATTCCCTTCCTTACCTTGCTTGTTATTGAAGGAGGGCAAGGAGACGAGTCAAAATAAATGGAGTGACATTTTCCTGGGTAGGTCTGATTTCTTCAGACAAAATAAGGATCATTGTCAGTAGCCGCTCTCTCTGCTTTTTATGGATGATAGGAGAGAGGACCATAAAAGTATGGATGACAGAGGAGATTATCTGTTTTGACCTACTGGAGAACCCCATTCTGTTCATCCCCATGAGTGATAGGGATGTAATGTTACAAGAAGGCAGTCCAACAGTACAGATATGTTTAAAATTGAGTCAAATATGCTTAATAAAAATGTAGAAGGTCTAGCTAAGAAAGTATTACTCATTTCTATAACAAGATTGCACAGATTGATGGACAGGATTAAGACTGCATGGAAAACATGATATATAAAATTATATACAAAAGTGAACATAAGAGAAACAATAATTTTTACTGGTAATTTTTTACATAAGAATGTTCTTTGTAAAATTTTTGAATAATATGCATAAAATCAAACATAATTGATACTTGAGTACTGGAGTTCTGTGTTCAGCGGTTGGGCCACAAACACATAAAAAGACCTGGACCTGTTGGAGCAAATCCAGAGGAGAAACACAAATTGGTTAGAGGGGTGGAGCACCTCCCCTATGAGGACAGGATGAGAGAACTGGGGTTGTTCAGCCTGGAGAAGAGAAGGCTCCGAGGAGACTTAATAGCAGCCTTCCAGTACCTGAAGGGGGCTACAGGAGAGATGGGGAGGCACTCTGCATCAGGGAGTGGAGTGAGAGAACAAGGGGTAACGGGTATAAGCTAAAAGAGGGTAAATTTAGACTAGACATTAGGAAGAAATTTTTCACTGTGAGGGTGGTGAGACACTGGAACAGGTTGCCCAGGGAAGCTGTGGATGCCCCATCCCTGGAGGGGTTCAAGGCCAGGCTGGATGAGGCTTTGAGCAACCTGGGCTAGTGGGAGGTGTCCCTGCCCATGGCAGGGGGGTTGGGACTCAGTGTCTTTTAAGGTCGTTTCCAACCCAAACCATTCTGATTCTGTGATTCTATGATAGTCAGACAGTGTGGGTAAGGGGACCCTAGTGGGATACATGAATATGAGCTATAACTTAAAGATAACAATTTGTATCTTTTAATTTGTTTTATTGCTCTCATGTTGAGATCCTTAACCTCATTCTACACTAATTGCATTCAGTCTTATTTTTTTATTTTCTTTTTACTGATGGGATTATAATCTGTTATAGTTATTTTTAAAATTATTTTTATCTATAAATAATGACTGTTGTTGTCAAGTGAAAAGTTCTATTATTTAAATATCAGAGACATATTTTTCTGTAAGGGAAAAATGTTCATTTGAAATGAGAAGGAAAATTCTAAATTTTTGACTTACTACTGTTTTTCATCAGGATAGTAACAGTGCATCAGTAAAATTCTGCCTCTAGGCTTGTGATAAACATAATGCTATGCGAACCTTTTATCCTGAAATTATGAAGACTCTATATTTTCTCAGTCATTTTTAATTGCATTTAAGTTTCCAGTGAAAATAAAATAACAGTGTTTCCCTTCCTAAAGTAACAGCATAAATTTATTCCTGTGTGACTATTTTTGTAAACATTCCCTAGGGTACCCCTTGGGAACTTTTAGGAAATAGAAGATTGGTGTTAAAAAAAAAAAAATCTTACTACTTTCTTTTGTTAATTTTAAAGTTCTTAGAAATGTAACTCTGCCCTTGTCTTGATGGCATTCATCAAATATTTACCAAATGTGTCCTTCCACATCATCCTAGTTGTATGTGATGAAACATTAAAAAGCTGTCAACAGTGCTATATTTATAAGTTCTACTGAAAAATCATTACGTTGCCTATAAATGTCGCCATCGTGCACTAAACCATTCCTATGCTGGAAAAAAAAAAAAAGGAAAGAATGTCCCTCTGGTATTTTCTGGAGAATTATTCCAGGTTGTTGAATTAAAAGTTTGATTTCACAAGGGTCAGGTCTCCTGTTCACCCACTAAAGTATGGAGAAATAATGGATGGGAGGGTTGGTTCCTTTGTATGATTACTGACACTTGCTTTACTACTTTAAGGAGCAAACGAAAATGTCTCCTTAATATTAAGTTAAAATCACAATACTTAACCATCTCCTTTGTATTAAGAAATATAAGGAGTATCTCAATATTAAGCTGTGTTTATCTGCTTTGCTGAATCAGAACTATAGTTGTTATTTGTGCACCTATTAGGAGGATAAGGAAGGAGAACTAGTTAGGAAGGCAGAAGGACAGGTGATGAGCAGTGATTAGGTATAGCAATGCATGATCAGTTTAAATCAGGTAGATAGATAAAAATGAAAAGGGTAAATAAGTGAGAGGATGAAACCAAGAAAAAGAAAGACACCAAAAAAAAAAGAATGAAGTTCCTGGCACAATGGTCTATTAGTATATGAAATTCTCCGCTGTAGGAAATGATAGATATTCTGGTTTTTGACTCACTCCACGCTAGATGGGATAAGGTATTCATAAATAGACAAGAGTAAGAAAAAAATAAAAAAATCTGTTCTTACAAGCAGAAAGACAACAAAATAACCTTAACAAGGCTGTTCGATTTTGTAGTTTCCTTGGTACAGTTTGCATGACTTAGTGGCAGATACTGCAGAGCAGTCTGTCTGTCTGAGATTTTTAATAGGTTGTTTTAATAAGCCTTTCTTGTGATTTGTGTTTCTGATACGAACAGCAATTACCCAGCCAAGTAATGAGACTCTAATGAACATGTCTTTCCTAGATTACTTTAGAAGTTCATCAGAGAAGCCTGATAGCCTTGTAAAACTAAAATCCGCTTTCCTTCCTGTCAAGACACGTCTGATTGTTCTACTAAGTACCTTCTACAGGGGTAATTGAGGGATGAAAAATAAATATATATAGGTGTGCGTGTATGTGTCTGAACACTAAATATATGGTATTTTTATTTATTGCTATTTTTTATAGTACAATATAGAACAAAAAAAAATTGTTTTGGCATACAATATGATCCAAATTTGTTCATCAACATATTTGTTTTCACCACAGTTTTCAAGCCAAAGTGTATCTCCCCTGTGTACAGAAGAGAGTTTTTTAGTATTCAGTACTTGTGAAATGTCAGTTATTCAGTGTTCCCGAAAAAAATTAAAATTTTAGAGGACTTAAACAAGGCTATGAACTTCAGTCCAATGCAGTGCCATAAAGGACTGACACTATACAATGAGGAAAGGAAAAGTGGGGTGATGATTTATCTCTGCTTGCAATAGATACGAGCAATAATCCTGACTCACTGGACTACGTATGAAAGTTTCTGTACAGCCCAGTGTTGCAAACAGCGTAGCATGTAACTTAGGTGGATGAAAGGCTAGGGTGATTTTTTAAAGTAGTCTACTGACAAAAAAAAAGGACAGACTACACATCCTTTTCTTTAACTCTTTTCGACATTTATCTCATGAAGGGATGAAACCCATCCTAGAAGGGCTTATTTCTCTCTCTTAACAGACAGGGAGTCTTGCAAGACCAATTCTGATGCTGAGGTCCCCATTAAAGAGATCAACATTTTATCAGAAGAATCCCAACACAAATGATTGTTCATTAATGATGTTACTCGAAAATTTTCAGGGTAACAAGTCTTAATTTAAGCTGTGAGACAAAAGTTTCTTTTATAGGGCAATTAATGTATGGTTTGGTTATGCAGCAGCCTCACAACTTAACTGTCCAAGTCTGACCTTTAGTCATGCAATGAACTAATACTGTCAATTGTTTTACTGGAATATTTAAAAGCAATTCCAATCATTTGACAAGGTTTTATTTTCTGACAGTATTAACTTACTGATTGCTTTGTTTTTTTGTTTTGGTATATATTTGCCCCTCACAATGTGTCCTACAAAAAGGGGCAGAAAACAGAAGAGAAAGAGTTGACACCATTAAATGGAAATATTATTTTCTTTATAAAATCATGTAATGGTTTGAGTTGGGAGAGAGCTCAAAGGAGATCATCTACTTCCAACCCCCCTGCCAAGGGAAAGGACACACTTGTCATCTTCATGGTCTCCTTTGGACCAGCTCCAACAGGTCCATGTCTTTCCTGCATTGAGGACCTTAGGGCTGGACGCAGCACTGAAGGTGGGGTCTCATGAGAGCAGAGTAGAGGAGGACAATTACCTCCCTCGACCTGCTGGTCATGCTTCTTTTGATGCAGCCCAGGATATGGTTAGCTTTTTGGGGTGCAATCATATCTACATGTTTCCCAAACAGATTTTCTTTACAGCAAATTACTCAGTAGAAAGTGGCTGACTTTAACATTATTTCACTCACATGAACTGCTTATGTTAAGTGATGGTGTGAATTCCAGATGGATATATTACTGGTTTAGGAATTTAAATGCCAGGTTTAGGCTTTAAAAGCTTTAAAAACTTTGACCATGAATGCTGGCTATGCTTTTAATGCNATATTAGGAAGAAATTTTTTCTTAGGAGGGTGGTGAGGCAATGGCCAAGGTTGCCCAGAGAAGCTGTGGATGCTCCATCCCTGGAGGGGTTCAAGGCCAGGCTGGATGAGGCTTTGAGCAACCTGGGCTAGTGGGAGGTGTCCCTGCCCATGGCAGGGGGGTTGGAACTTGGTGGTCTTTAAGGCCACTTCCAACCCAAACCATTCTGTGATTTCATGATTCTAAAAACAGGTATTATTTATTAGCCTTACATCACTCAAACAAAAACTGTTCGTGCCTTGTCTCAAACAAGATTCAGAGTAAAAAAACTTAGTTCAGTAAAGATGCTGTGACTAAGGGGAAATATTAATAGAAACAGCAAAACCTCCCTTTGTCCCAGAGAGCAACTGGGGAACCAGATTCCTGGCCCAATATCCCCAAACCTTTTTCTCCTGGAACTCAGTTTCTTTCCCGTGAGCTAGAAATTACACTCCTTGAATTCCAAGTGTGTAATTGCTGAGATACCCATTCAGGAACAAACCTTACCTTGCAAATTGATGGCTGCAGTGTGCTGGTGTACAATGACAAATGATGACTCTGCTCAGGGTGTGTTTGCAAGCAGAGAAATAGAGGATGGTCTACGTGCATCAAACTCTTAAATTGCATTGAATAGTGAGACTAGTTGTAGTCAATAGTAAGTAGAAAACATCAGAAAAAGGAGGCAGTGGTTTCACAGAGTGAAAAGAATGGCACAATATAAGAGAAACAAAGGCTGTAAGGCTTCAGAGTTTGAAGCGTTCGGAGAAGAGCAAAAATAACAGCAGGAAAGGTGAAACGTGGTTGATGAAAGGATGGTAACAACTATTAATTTTAACAAGAATTATTTGGGCTATATCTTCACTGCATTAAAAGAGTGATCATTGAAATAACATAGGCCCAAGCATCCTAGATCAGTAAATGGGGCTTATTAGCAGAGATATGGTGCTAGAAAAATAAATTTTTGCGATGAAACAAAGTCCAAGTGCACATCTGGACTTGAAATTCACTCTTTGAGCCAGATCATTTGTATTAGTATCCTCCATCACTGACCATCTCCACTCATGAGTATACAACCTCAAATGCCACGATAGTACCAGACTGACAAGTGATACCAGAAATTTAAAACTCTTAGGGGAAGAGAAAATAGAGAGGGAGGGAAATCATAAGAAAATAATAGAGGTTTAAGAGCTAAATATTTACATCTTTGGATGTATGCTTAATTGACCAAAACATATTTTGACCTTTCATTTTTTTTTTTAAAAAGAGGACCATGTTCTTCTGTCTTGATTTATTCTATTTCACAACCACAGTTTTCAGGGAGTCTAAAAATAGTTGGCAGACTTTTAGTTATCTTTTTCTTCTATATCTAGCTCATATAGTACCAGCTACTTTAGAAGTACTTAAAAGCATCAAACAATGGTAATTTTACAAAATGAGACTTGAAACTGTTCTTGTAATATCCTGACAGCTTCACTTTGCTTCGTGGAAAGCAAATAAGAAAAGAAGTGTTGCTAGTGAACAGTGCTGCAGAGTGCTGAGCTAATGTAAATCCCTCATGTATGTAAAATACAGAGTGAAGAGAGATTTAGGGAGTAAACTCAAAAGTCACACATAAGAGAAAACAGGTTTCAGACCTGACCTCAGCAGGATAAATTGTGGTGTTACGCGCACAATGCACATGGGGAAACGGATTATCTAAGAGAAAAGCAATAACAAAGATACTCTTGTTGAATAAACTTTCTGAGTTAATCTCAGTATTTTTCCACTCAATGACAATACAAAGAACGGGAAAGCTTATGCAGTAGACCTTTGGAAATGTCACATTCTTGTGTACACATAGTACAGCATTTTCTCAGTCTCACTTGTTCACTTTCTGTTTCATTCCATGGGGCACCGTTTTGTGTAAATTCTCAAGGGAAGGGGACATTTGTTTACTTTGTACAGTGGCCTGGACAGGGTAGAAAACTCAGGCAAATTGTGCAGCTGGACATCACTGTTAACTGTTATCATCAATTATCACAGCCACACGAAAGCTTTGAAACACAAACCTTTTCATTTCAGAGATAACATTTTTTGAGATATTTGTTTCTTGTTATTTGAATTGAGGTCACTAGGATTTTCTCTGAGATGTTACAGGTATGTTGCTGAAAACCAGGCTGTGTAGCTCTGCAGCTCTTGTTACCTTCTGTAATTTTTGCATTATTTGTGTGACTGCCATATTTAACTCACTGTTTATATCTAATACACTTTTTTTTGTTTTATACAGGCAAGTTAAACTGGATCTGTCAATGTCATACATCTCCATAATCTCAGTAGAAATGAACCGAGATGCATGACATTTACTACTGCAGTAAATTAACCAGATTAATGGGAGATTTCTTCTTATCTTGTGAAACCAAAATATCCATCTCTTTGTTCACACTAGATTAATTTTACTCTTTGCAAGTGGCCCATTCCTAATTTTACATTCTCCAAAGTTTATGAATAATACCAGACTGTAAATTTCCAATGGAGCACTTTAGTAGGATGCCCTCTGGGATTTTGTTTTTAAGTCTGCCTTGAGACTTGAAGATCTATCTTCATCTAAACAGGTACTGATGTCTGGTTCAGCATATACCTACCCTTTGTCTTTAGATTCAAAGCAGAATTTCATGGTGTAAAAAATCCCCACATAAATACAACTCAGAACATGGAAACCACTGTAGCCCAGGAGGTTTGAATATTGTTGCTACCGTGGTAAAAACATTTGCCTTCTCTGTGTCCAAACAAATCTGAAGCAAGTTGTTCTTAGCTGTAGTTAAGATAACACTATGCAGAATTTTGTCTTTTGGCATATTAGGTTGCCCAGAGAAGCTGTGGATGCCCCATCCCTGGAGGGGTTCAAGGCCAGGCTGGATGAGGCTTTGAGCAACCTGGGCTAGTGGGAGGTGTCCCTGCCCATGGCAGGGGGGTTGGAACTAGGTGATATTTAAGGTCTTTTCCCACCAAAACCATTCTATGATTCTATGATTCTATTAAATTATCCTTGCAATGACTTACTGCTTTAGGTATGTGGAATTTACTGTTCTAAACAGTGCAGTATGAGCAGTACAGTAAAATGCTATAAAATGTGTTCCTTTCTGAACAGGTGACTAATTTAATAAAAATAAATGTTATTGTATTAATGAATCATAGACATAGACTACTTGAGGCTTGGAGGGACCTCTGGAGATCAAGTCCATCATCCCTGTTCAGAGTCAACTAAAGCAGGTTGCTCAGGGCTGTGTCCAGTTTTGAATATTTCCAAGGATGGATACTCCATAACTTCTCTGAACAACATGTTCCAGTGTCTGACAACCTTCACAGTGAAGTTTCATCCTATCCTTAAAGGTAGTTGATTCAGATTCAGATAAATAAATAATATGTTCGGGTGCAAATAAATGTGGGCAAAAGTTAGTTATTCAGTGATCAGTGCATTTTTTTCTAAGGGAACAACCTTGATAACTTTCCTCCACCACTCCAGATGACTGCTGCAGTTACAATCTATTTTAGAATGATACTGTAAATAAAAAAATATTATTTCTAAATATAAGAACTATGCCAAATCCTTATTGTAACAACTAAGTGTAAACTCAAACGAAGTTTAGGTTCTAACCTTTTTTTTACTATGAGTCAACCCATGTCATAAAGAACTTGAAAGTTGATAACTGTTCCAACACATGTGAAAACTGTGAATGTATGGTGCACGTGTAAACATGAACAGGTCAATAGGACTCTAATTTCCAAGGGGCAAGACAGACAGATTTGTCCTATTTTATGAATGTAGAATGGTGTTCACCATAAAAGTTGGTCCCACAAAATTATTAGAACAGATCTGGAAACTGGAATCGATTTTAAAACCTGTTTCATTTAGAAAAAGGTTGTCCAGTAAAACTGCAGGGTGCATTTGTAGTAGACTTCTAGTCTAGTATATTCTGATCCAGGTCAAGATTGCTGCATATATTATTTTAACCTCTTCCATTATTTAAATAGCCCCAGAAATGTATTAGATTTTTATTCAAATGTGGCAAGACCTGTTCCCTTTTTCTTAGAGGCTACGTGTTAGATGAAGCATATGGAGTGAAAATAACAAATGAAAACGAACTGTAAAGGCAAAGGAAGTAATCTACTAGGTTGCAATATGAATTTCCAGACTGAGTAGTCATGAAGACATTAAAAATACAGAGTATAAAATCTCCAGAACTTTAAAAAATCTTTTCTACTTTCCCTTTTTTCCCTTGTTTTGCCTTCCCTACCAATTAATCTAGTTAGATATGTTCCAGAAACCAGAGTGGAATTCCCCTTTTCAGATAAGGATCTGAGAAATTTGTAATCGCTTACTTATGATCTAGACAAATAAATTTGATTTTGTCTCACGACTCAAGCTTTCTATTTCTCATTGTTGAATACATCACTCATTAAAAAAAAAAAAAAAAAAAGCTAATACCTACTCACAAAGTTTCCAGCAATTTAATAAAAGAATCAGAGGCAGGATTTAAAAGGTGATGTTTTCACACAAATGAGAGTAAAGAAATTCAGCTGAAACCTCTTGAAGTCCATCATAATTTGCTCTCCAACATCCATCAAAAACCATCAGTGTTTATATATCTGTTATTCAGGATGCACGATAGCAACTCAAAGGACAAATAAGATGTGGGTCCAAATTTCACAATATAATCACATGACAGTATCTATTTTCGTGAGTGTTCATAAAGGTATAAATAAAGATGAGCCTTAGCCTAGATTACATAATATTTTTGATAATTAAATTATTGTATGTATTTAAGAATTAAGTCATCATGGCTTCCTCATCACGAGAGGGTCCTTGAAAGACCAATTCAGATGTTAGGTGAACTGACTGTTGCCTGTTGTTAACTGTACGGACAGCAAGAAGTGGTCATGCCATTGAGTTAGTTAAGTGCTAAAAATTCATGGGATGAAAACAGACATTGGTATTCAGTATGCATTCTGAATCAAGGATGTTCTCGATTGTAGGTCCCTAGATGAGATTTAGCCTAAATATTTCACAACTCAAATGATCTGTGAGGTTCAACTTGTGGACAACTCTTAAAGCACACAAAAATACTCTCCTATGTAAAACAAATATGGAAGTTCAAATGTATGGCAAGGAGATCTTCAGAATGGCAGAGGACAACAAAGTAATGGCACTAATTGAAATTAAAACACTTGTAATGCCTGGATGCGTTCCTGTGTGATCTGATCTAGGTGTTCCTGCTCCGGCAGGGGGATTGGACTAGCTGATCTTTCGAGGCCCCTTCCAATCTCTAATATTCTGTGGTTCTGTGATTCTGTGATCAGACTGAGGTTCCAGAAATTAGAATAAGTATTTTCTTTACCATCTAAGTATCTTTTTTACATTACAGGTCACAAAAGCTATATGAACTCTTATGTTCTAGCAAAGCTATAGCCATATTTTTTCTGATTTTTTTTCTCCTTTCTGCTGTACTGCAGCCTTGAAGACAATAGATAATATTTTCCTAGTTCCCTGTTCTCCTGCAGAGAAGAGAATTGGTATAATAGCATTATACCCCAAACTGGTCCCAAGTCTATAATAAGATTCTAATTTTGTTGTTGCACTTTCAGGTCACAGAGCTTTCTTGTAAGGGTAAATTGTCAAGATCATCTTGTGCTTTGGGGAACTCAAGTTATCTTCAGTGTGGATTGAAAATTACCACTAAACAAGATAGAAAAAACCCTATTTTTTGTATTGTACTCAGATACTATGGATACAAACCACAGTCATTTCAGCAAGCTACAAATTGCTTTCTGTTTGGCTACTTTTTCACAAATTTTTCTCTTGCTTTTTATCTCTCCTTCCTTTCTAAAACAAAAGGGAAACACTTATGAAAGTGTGTGTATGTATGCATACAGCATAGAGCAGATTGTATTTTTGTACTAAAGACATGTTTGAATAATTCTTAGAGAGTATCGCAGGTTATATTCAAATAACCTGTTTAAGACTTCCAATACCTGAGTCATTGTCCGATAATCCAAAACAGAGACTAAATTAATGCCTCTCTTGACATTCTTCCTGTATTTCATTTATTGTAATGATTTTCTTCACTATTTCTCATTATTTAGCTAATAAAAAAAATTTGTATAATTTGATTAGGTCTCCAGAATAAGGTTCTCACTTTGGCTCACTGTGGGTCTTAGAGATAAAAGTAAGGGTGGGCATGTTAAAATCCTGTTATCTGGGGAGAAGCATATCTGATGTTGAGGAAAAGCTTTAGTCTTGCTTCCCAAGCACTGTGTGAACCTTGAGGGACTAGGTAAGCATTACTTAAGGGGTGAGAATGCACTGAGGTGGGAGGCAGTTCTGTGGCAGACAAGTCTCAGGTGGCTTCTTGATATCTCCATGATCTTAAAGGTCTTTTCCAACCTAAATGATTCTATGATTCTATTATTCTATCTCTTTGCTGGGTATCTAGTACAAGATTTTAATGCCATGTTTGACATAAGAGTCATTCAATGTGAATTTGAGCCTTAATCTGGTATTTGTGTGTTCACATTAAATTTTTCCGCGATAAGAAAAGCACCTTCTGAATCATGGTATTACTGTAGCATATGTCTTCCTAAGATAAAACATCAAGGTGCCACATTTTCACAACATAACATTTATAATTTGCTTGACAGTTATTTCTACCATTATTATTTATCATGTTTTACTACTCATAAAGTGGAAAAAAAAGGGTTTCTTTTCAGTTTAAAAAGGTGTAATAAGAAGATTTCTCTTGATAAATGACAGGATAAGAATCAGGGTATATAGCACATTGTGGAACATTTCCTATAGTAAAAATGCAACAAATAATAATTCTATCAGCTTTATTGGTTGTTACTGGAGTTACTCACACTCATATGTTAAATGGATCTCTTAGAGCAGCCATCAAACTCAGTACAGCTGTAAAATATGCATCTTTAAGCCTTCAGGAAGCCTACAGCACCTGTTTTTATATGAGAAGGTAAGGATAAGACAGAAATAGGTTGTAAGAAGGCTATATCAAGCAGGGGAAAGAGCTGATACAGTGTACCAGAGGAGTGAGGAAAAATGTTGTAGACTTAAAGCAAGGATGCGATTTATAATTGAAATACCATGAGCAAAAGCTTCCTTGGCAGAAACAAAGTCCATGGTAGCTTCTACAGGTAAGTCCACAAAAGTGACTGCTTCCCTGCTTTTAACTAGAGTAAATGAGTAATAATAGTAGTAATAATAGTAGCAAAAATCATACTTCTGTTAGGTATTCTGAGCAGGAGACATTCTTGGGAACCACTCAGAGACCTCTCCCTGGACTAACGCATGAGTTTGCACATCACCATGTGTCATCCCAGTGCCTGAAGCTCTCCTTCATCCTCTTTCCCCTGACAGCAGTCCTGAGCAACAAGAACAGCAGCAAACTAAAGAAAATACACCCAAATATCTGACAAAACAACCCAAGGTATTCCACAGCACGCATCACACTTGGGTAGGAGTTCATCTTATTCTTAGTGAGAAAAATGAGCCTGGGAAGCAGCCTGTCTCTCAGCCTCTTCATAGTCATGGGAGACATCTCCAGAGAGTGGTTTAACATTGTGTCTACTAATTACAGCAAGATCATACAATGAGCAGGTCCGTACTATAGGTATCTCCATTTGGAGCCAAGTTTGTGTGTCTTCACTTTGTTAGGCACAGCTTATATCAGATAAGCATAATGAGACAGAGGTTGGTCCAAGATCTACTCTGGCATTTATGGTTAGGGCCAGGGAGTGGGCTGAAGCACTGATCCATAGTTATTTGTGCCATTTAATAGCATGCTCACTTGGAAATATTGTTGTATAAGAAGTAGCAGCTTCCAGTATGATGTCAGCTGGTGGTTTGGAGGGAGGTAAAGTCACAGGCTATATTTGCTATGTGGTATAGGCACAGGGGTCTTTCTTTGGGGTACAAAGAAAGTTCATACAAATTTAGGATTAGAAAATAGTCTCTAGTCCATTTTGTTTATTTTATTTATTGGGATAGATTGAGTTTGGATAAGTAATTTCTTTAAAAATGCCTTACCTAAAAGACAACCTATATAAGTCAATAAATGGTGGGTAGAATCTTCCCTGCTTCAGGGGGTGCCTGACATTGTCAGTCTCTGGATGTAGCCTTTGTGGTTGCATGTTAACAATAAAAGTCTGCCAGTTCTGTCATTTGAAATTTTTTGATAACGGGGGGATACTCTCCAGTACAAGTCATGTCATGAAGTCCTCTCCGCCCACTTGCTGATCAGACTTAGAGAGTGTTGACAAGTAGTTTACGAAACAAGAATTACTCTAAGTACGCTTGCTGTGAAAAAGTGGATTACTCTTATCTTCCAACTGTTTTTCCATACCCATATAGTAGGGTACAAGTTGAGGAAGAGACAAAAGGCAGTAAAGCCCCACTGTAGGCATCAAGAACAATCTATATATTATATAGACCAGTCAAATGCTGCATCTCCCAGAATAAAATCAGACATACCCATGAGAAAAATCCAAAGGGGTATACACAAGTAAAGTGACTGAGCAAAACAGATCTTGGTATCAAGCATCAGTATTTATAGAACACATTCACAAATTAATTTAAAGCAAAAGGGAAGCAGGAGGGGCAATCCACAAGAAGTCAGGAGAGCCACTTTTATATTTTTGTTTTATTTTATTTTTATTTTCATCCTTCTTTTAGATCTTTTTTGTAAGTTAAGCAAGACATTTCATTTCTTTGTGTCGTTTTCTAGCTCACCTCTTTTTTCTTTGGCCTCTGTAGACGGAGTCCACCAGTCTCTAGGATGTGTCGGATCACGGAGTATAAAATCTAGCCCAACACTGGCTACAGTCTCTAGATACGGCTGCAGTGAAAGATCTACCCATTCTCCCATTGTGCTCTGCTTGAGAATCAAGTTGTCTTCAGTTCAGTTGTCCAGTATTACTATGTCCCTGTTTTTTTGACTGCTAGAAAAAACTTCTGTATCACACTGCTGTTGAACCAGCATCAGTCAAAAATAAAAAAATATTATTTTTTCATTTCATAAATTATATATCATCTTAGGGATGAGGCCTGCAGGACACATATTTCTATGAGAAACATAAAGAGCTCAGTCTGTTTGCCTTATTAAAGAGAAGGTTGAGAGGTGACTTGATTGCAGAGTTTAAATACCCCAGGGGGAATAGAAACGGGGGCAAAATCCATGCTAATGTTTGCTGTAGCCAGCATAGAAACAAGCAGCAATGGCTGTGAGCTAAATTAAATTACAGTTAAAACCCATTCATATTTAAAAGGAGGCTTAGTATTTTCAGCAGCATCTGAAAACATGCCATGGCAGAAATTTCTCCTTCTCTTGTCTCCTTCCTNTATTATATATTATTATGCCTACATACAATGAGCATTTGAGACTATGGTAATGAGAAAAATACTGAACCAAATTACATGTCTGTTGGCATCTCTGTTTCTTAATCTTTGAATAGAGCCACCCAAAAGAAATAAATAGGTGCAATGTGAGGCTTAATGAGTCCAAAACTGTGCAAAGTGTGGCAGTGGAAAGACTTACTGCTGTCATTATCACTATTGCTGAGAGCAAAGACTTAGAGGTCAAATTTGCCACATTT
>VZTO01015664.1:1332-34202 GCA_013400615.1 Syrrhaptes paradoxus
AACTGGGAGGTACATACATTGGGTCACTTTGAATCCCAAGCCCAAGACCTAGAGGACCCCCAATACAACCTTAGAGCTGCTCTGAAATTCGCTGTGTAAATGGAGTGGGCACAAACCTTGCAGTTGGTGTGAAAAGAGGAACCCAGCTGCCTAGCATGGAACAACATCAGTACAGGACAACATAAATTTATTTCCTCATTGCAGCTATCTTACTAAATTGCTGTAAACTTCCATTTTTTTAAAGGATAGTTTGGAAGAATATTTAAACAGCTAATATTATAATGTATTACTTAGAACATTAACAATTAAACTTACTAATGAGAAAAGTACTATTGATGGCAGTTGGAGAACCATTCAAGCCTCAGTGTCGCTGTAATCACACTGATAGGAGGCAGCGGTATTCATCCAGAAAGGAACCATTTCCTAAACGAGGGAGATCGGCTGCAAAAGTCAACCCCAATGAGGTGTCATCAAGCTTAGGCCCCTCCCTCTGATAAACTATCGCGGGTGAGGATGTCCTGTCCTGCCCTGTTCTGTTCTGTGACATTAATGCTGGAATGCTACTGAAATGTCCCCTCACTGCTAATGCTGCAGAGTTATAACTTGGTATCTGTACGCACAAGAACTTTAAAAATGCATTTCAGCAAGACTCCAACTACCACTGAATTTTATGCTAAAGTTTCTGTCCTTTCCTAAGTGCACTCATGTTTCTGAAAGCTCTAGCCCAACGTATGGAATAGGACCATAGGTGAATATAAAAGTGTGGACAACCCTCTTAAATTAAAGTTCTTCAGCTCTCACCAGTTTGGTAGAGGTATCAGGCAGAGTTGAAGCATTTTAAGGCAAGACCACTCTTCTTGTAGAAAATTTATTACTCTATCCAGTGAGGCACCCACTCCCAATTCCTCACCCAATTTAAAATAAATTTTAAGTAAAGCAAACTGTGGAAGTGTTAAATTCGTCTTCATCATTTTTGCTTAAAAAACAGTTTCTTACTCCTTTTCACAACTTTTCAGCATCTTTGTGGGGCAGCTGCTGCTATATCTCCGTTTCCCTGAAGTCTGCAGGGTACAAGCCCAGAAAGAACTTTAGCAGCTGCTGTAGTAACCACACTTCAGTAACTGGCCTGGCAACCACAACTGAGTAGGTATCATGCCATGACCATAGCAAATATTGGGACAAAACCATGCAGAAGGAATGACTGATTCAGATATGAAAACTTCACACTTAGTATCTCTTACCATGAAGGATAATGTACAGGTGACACACTCCTCCACCAATTAATTTAGTTTGATTGTCCCTAAATTTGTATCTCAACAGGGTACTGCACTGACATCCCACTTCACTGCGGCCAAAGGTGGGCATTTCCAGTGTTGCACAGCAGGGCTAGGGAATAATTAGGAAATTATGAAAAACAAGAGCATTAAATTTCTTTTCACTACCCTACAAGCCATTCTGCTTTGTTTGACCGCTGAATGCTTTATCCAGCTCCTTATTTATATTACTGATTTGCCTCTTCAGAGCATAGTAAGCCTTATCTGTCTGTAATGTTTTCACACAAAGCGTCATCTATCTTCTCCTTCTGCTTCTTCAATACATCACAGCATACATACACGTGACAGCATCAATGCTAGTTGTACATCTCTACTCAATTATGTCAATAAGGCTTCTTTAAAGGATATTTTACCCCTGATTTATTTGGCTCTGAAGATTTCAGGCATCTATTTTATAAAGATAAAACAATTTTCTTGACAATGTCTGCTTGACTATCTGTAAAAAGAGATTATTAAAAAAAAACTGCCAGAAGTGTATCTTCAAAAGGCTATTTCATATTTTTAAGTGCAAACTATTCAAGCTCAAAGTTTAAATACAGACAGAGGATAATTGCTACAATTCTTCACATATACAATTTGGGCAAGTATTTCTGTTCATGTGTAGCATATATAGCCTTATAAAATAAACTATTTTGATTGTGTTAAGATTAAATATTTGAATGTTTATGTATGCATGCCATGAAAGGTTGGTTAACCTAGAAGAAAGGATCAAGTTGTTCTTATCAAGTTCATCTAACTATAATCTATTACTTTCTCTGCTACCATATGATACGTCCTTTTTTTATGTTCTTCCTGATAATTGGTTTGACACTTGAAAAGCAAAACCAGAAGATACGTAGTTTTACCTTCTTTGCCAAGATGCCTCTAGAATTTTAAAATGCTTATTTGTATAACTCCTGTTCAAAAATCTGAACCCTGCTCTGAGTGAAAACATTGAGGTCCATTTCCTTCCCTTGATCTTTTTTACTCTTCAAAAGGGCAATACTGCATTTCAGAAAGCAATGAACAGCCCACGAAGGATGAGCAGATATGATGTATTTCTTCCACTGGCGAGGCTGTTTGCAGAAAACAGGGTATCACACTACATAACAGACAAATGAAACTAATTCATCTCCAGGTTAAAATTGAAGCATCTACACAAAGATGCAAAAGCAAACTCTATGAGCTGGAAGGTACCAGTAACCACAACCATGAACTACTTGCTGACCTTTAATAATAGTTTAAAGTATATTCTGCTTTGAAACATGAGCAAGGAGAGAACAGCAAGGAATGCCACTGAAACTAGATAATTCCTCTAGGCTACCTGTACTTTTCCCTACCCTTTCCTGACATGCAGAAAAGCAAAGCAGTATGATACAGAATACTAGCACCAAGATACCATTTTCCCTTAGGGAGAGCAGGATAACACTGAAGCACCTCTTTCCTCCAGGCAATGCTGTAAGGCTATTTGACTTTTAATTTCTCTTTGAGAAAGGAAAGTTTAGGAGAGGGATACCAGTGACCAAACAAAGCACTTGAGACCTGTGGCAAGAGATTTAAGTGTGAGATACAAATGAAGTTACTTTTAATCTGAAGTAATGTCCAGATAAGGGTTTGCTTCCATGGGGCAGTATTACTAAATCCAGGTTTTCAATATTCACATTTCAGCTCCTCTTTCCCTTGTCATGGGAAAAGCCTCATAATGAGGCTTTCAAACAACAATCAAATTACAGTTCTCTTCTTTTGATTTCCATTTTATGAGACTTTGAGATTCTATTTTTCACATGTCCTCTAACGCACAGGAAATAAAATTGCATTTAAACTCTGTTCCCTAGGATTTTTATACATACAAATTGTTAGAGTCAAAAAAAAAAAAAGAGGCAACACAAACGGCTGATGGTTAGTTTCCAACAAATTACTACTGTCACCCACACTCAGAACCCCTGTGATAATCTCTCAAGGCACAAGAAATGCTGTAGATAACCCTGATCCATGCAGTAACTGATTGATGAGACAGTCAAATGCAGACCAACTGGCTGTCAGCTGCAGTCAGACAGAATTTTTAATAGTTGAGTTCTGTCTTCCCCAGTGAGGGTCAAAAGAATGCAAATATGAGTGTCTCTCCTTTTACCTACACACTCATCTCATTATTATATTACCCAATAATATTTGTGCCTTCAACTCAGTTTGGCCAATGCACTGAAAAAATATAGGAGGGTTAGACAGAGCAATCAAGTGCACTTCATTTCTTTACATACTCTGCTGTACAAATTTTGCATCCTTCCAATAGGTCAATTTTTAGATGTGTATAAACAGTGGAATGGCAAAAGATGTACTTATTAAGTAATGTTATTAATAAAGATTTATCCCAAGTTAAAAATATACAACCTGAACAATAAAGCTATGATAGGAAACAAAACATAAAACCACTTTTCACTTTCATGTGCTTTTTTAAAAGACAAAATGCTTCAGGAGAAAAAATGAAATTGTAAGGAAATTTTCTCCTTTCATTTATGAAAATTTTTATGTATGGTGCATGCTTTGCAACCAAGGTGTGACTAAACCTTATTGAATAAAATCTCCAATTTTCATAAACATGAACTGGAGCTCAGGACAGTTAAAATTCCATTTGACAGAAGCAGATCTGGATGAAATTACATTAGCCAGCACTGTTGCTTCATAATAGACATTAAAAGCACTTTAATATGAAGACTGACACTGAGATACATTGCAAATGAAATTTATAATTGAACAATATGCACAAGTGATGATACACTTTGATTCAAACTCTGGCCGCTGCCATCCACCAACACACTGTGCCAAATGCAGCTTCACTCGTTTAGGATCTGCATTGTTACAGCTAATGAAAATTTAAATCTTACAGCAGCTATGAAATAACTTCTACATATTTACACTGACATACAGTTTGACAACTGCTGAATTCAAAGATGAAGTGGAAAGTCAGTTCAGGGAACAGTCATTGAGGATACTGATAAAGCGGCAGGAGTGGTAAGCGATCATGCCAAATATAGTGCAGCAAATACTAACAGAACAAAGGAAGTATCATAGGAATGATGAGCTTGTTAAATGTGGCAAACTGTAAGATGCAGATGAAAACAGATGTCACACTGGATAAGAAAAATACTTGTATTTGAAAAATATCTGATGGCCACTTGACTTTTAGGGCATGATTTCAATTAACCAGTTTGTTGTTTTTTTATTCCTTTTCTGGAATATGAGTTTTTGTTATAAAAGAAATTGAATCTGCTCAGAATACAGGATTTTAGAGATCAAATCCTAACAGCATGCCAGAAATAACTCAGGCAATGACAGTTTAGACAAGTTTCTATTTTCATCTGGTAAAACAGAAAACCTACAGTTGCACAAGTACGACACCAGTCATGTGGCCACTTCACAAGACTACCAACTAAATTTGAACATATCATGTCCTAATAGGCATATGCACGTACTAGTTCACTCTGGTGGGCCATGACAATGTTTACACACATGAATGCTAGGGCAATCACTTTTTCTTTTTCTTAATACCTGTCTGTAGAACAAATGCATAACTTACTGAAACCACATGTAACAAGCGGAAACTGATATTTGAAATGCCTAAGCCCCTAAGTGGAAAATATAACAGTTTTAATTTGTTTAAAATACAACTCCTGCTGTCACTATGAGTTATTTTGTATTCATATCTTCAATAAAATGCAAAGACCTACAAGCTTATGACAAGCTATATTAACAATTATTTTGGTCTCTCTGAGGAAATACGGAAAGAAAAAGGGCTTTTTTATTATTCATCAAAGATTGCACCTTTGCACTGGACTAGAAAATGAGTTGCATCATGCAGAAAGATAAACTTGTTATTATTCATCACTCTCAGAAGATTGCACCTTTGCAATCTTAGAAAGCACTTATGCTCCGTCTATACTGCTCTTAGCCACGTATTACATACAGAGAGAAAAGGCCAAGCCACACAGGCCAACAGGAGCTGCAGTGTACGTCCATGATTTTGTTCAGATTCAAACTACATGAAACTGTAGTCTTATTTCTATGGATTTGTTACAAATAAAAAGCAAGGGCAAAATTTAAAATACATAGAAGTCAGTGTATGTTTTACCAATCATATGAAAATACACTTTAAAAGTAAATAGAATAGCATTGTAAAGCAATTCTAAAATATTCACAATATTGCCTGATTGTAAATCTATATCCCATTATCTTTGACATAATTATCAAACCATTCAATGAGTCTGTAGAGAATTACAAGCTTTTTCCATATTTCTTTTACAACACTTGTTTCAGAAGATCAGTTTTTCATTCTAGCCTATCTGTATACTCACAAGAGACCTGTTCACTAATAAGCATATACAAATAACTTACATCTCAAACAGGTTACAGTGAACTGAAAAATAAATCCTGATGCAAACATGTTGTTGTTACATAGCTTCAGTCTGAATTTACACTCAAATTTATGGGAGCTTGGCTTAAGGTACAGATTTGAGATACCACCCTGTATATGTTACTTTGGTTTTGTTAGGTGTAAATGATGCAAGTCTAAAGCCTAACAAGGATGACAAGGATAAAAAAGTTCAGTATGTCCTCCAAACACCCTTTCATATTTAAATAATTTATAAAAAGCTGAGCAAAGATCATAACGTTCTTAGCACAACAGGCCAGCAAAGTGACATGCTTTGCTCTGTGATCTGCTTCTCCAGTCTGCTAAAGCACTGAAGGTTAAAATTAATATAGAGTAAAACACAACATGTCATAGGCAGATATTAAATCCTGGATCTCTAATAGTTATGAATACTGTACATCAAAAAGTTTGTATTTTAATCCAATTAAAACACCTGAATTCATACCTGTGATCAGGTGTCTACCATTTGGTAAAGATATGTCAACATACAAATTTCCCGGTTAGACAGTCTTTGGTGAGAAAGAAACCATGAGAGTAGAGAAGCCATTGTTCCTAAGCTAATTATACACACTTGCATAAATCATCAACCTGATTCTAATTATGTGCAGATTGGACATACAGAAAAACACTAAGATAGCAGGCATGCTTCTGCTCCCTAGGAAATCAGTGGTAAGGCAACTTTTACTTCAAAGATAAGAGGACTCATTTCCATAACACAAAATTATTTACATCTCCAGGTACAACCAGGTGTACAGTTACTCACCACTGATCCTCTCTGTCTCCTGCAAAAATAAAATATTATTGATACAGTGTTTTGAACTTTCCTGTTTCTGCTCTTCCTTACCTTTGCACTTGTGACTTTATATATAAATACAAATGTCCTGTGTATTTGATTTTTAAGTGCTGATCTTTGGCTTTTGTGGTTAGCAACCACAGATGGAAGCTGCATGGTCGAAGCACTGGTGGTCCTGGCCCACAGTACCCTACACAGTGATAATGTTTCTCGTCAAACATTTTTGTGGTTCTTTATTTTTATATGTGCTCTCATTTCAGATGTTAGTAGTTCTAGTTTGAAGTGTAACTTGGGTGAAAAACATGAAGAACATACATAAAATACGTCATTTCTGTACATGATGTATTTATTATTCCCATTTAGAGTTTAATTCTCTTTTTTTATAAAGAATTAAGTCAGATAATCCATATTACATACTATTTTAATTGTCTTTGCTGAGGTTCACCTAAAATTCTAAAGTACACTAGTTTTAGAACTGCCTTTCTCCTGAAAATATAAATATATTCATTAACACATTAAAACTGTCTTTATTATTTGGTAAAAACACAAGGCAATCCTACAGAGAACTGACTCATTAAATGATCTTAAATTTACAGCATCCACATCCAGGTTAGAAAATACCAGATTTTTTAAAAGGCTTAAAATACATAGAAATTACATAATTCAAATAAGTACACTGACGGATCATCTATAGAAAAGAGATACATTCTAGAAATACAAGTGCGTAAATTATTTAAAAATGCTTTATCTAATAGTACTTAGATTCTTACAGTACTTTCCTAACATAGCTTTAACTGTATTTTTTAAATGGAAAATCAGAACAAAATGCATAAGCATACTTCCTATGATCACAAAGCAAAGCATGACAGACACCAGGAAAAAAAAATACAAACTCTCATGTCCTGGGTTTGACCTACATCCAGATCGCCTTCTGGAAAAGGATAATAATACAGAATCCTTCAGGGCATCTGGAACTGACTGTTTCTACTCAACAAATCAATGCTACCAGCTTACTCCAAGTAAGAAAAAGGGAAGAAAAGTTTCAGTTTAATAGCTCTAATGAAATTCCCACTATAAAACTGGTCAGCATATTAATTTTCATATAAATATAATGGCAGAGAGATTTCTAAATAAAATCCCTTGCATGTTTCCTAAAAACATTATTCACTCACCAAGACTATGCACTTCACTAAATCCAAACCCCTGAATTTTAGTTTACAATTTAGATCTCACACTGTATTGCATTTAAGAAACCTGAGAAATGACAGGATCACCTATTGAAAAGTACGGGGGTTCATACTCTGCTTCTTCACATCCATTCAATGTCAGTTTACAGAGCAGAGAATCAGACCCTCTGCTTCACTTTGGTTTTTATACAGCTAGGTTACCACCACCAGTTCTGTTTGTATTTACATTTAGAGTACTTTCAACATTTATACACATTATTTAACCTCCAAGAAGTTAGCCTTTTAAGTCATGTCTTACAGAGGGGAACCAGTATTTGTGGTAGGTGTCTAGCCCAAAAGTTTCATTAGCCTTTTACAGTTTGCTGCCTGGACTGTTAAGGAAAACCTAATGAGAGGCGCAGTCCTACAACAGGAGGAGGTTAGCTGGAAATGGCAGCAATGATGAGAAGAGGAAGGTTCCTTCTGTGTGCACAAAAGCTTCTCTCCACAGCACAGCCTCAAATAGCATCACCTGTCAAAAGCTGGCTAATGATGCTCAGTAACCCGCTATACACAGTGTAAGTGAATTCTCTCAGACAGCTTTATTTGAACCGTATTTATGGCCTAAATTTTTGTTAGCTGTTTTCCTAGACTGCAGGAGACACGGTGAGTGTTCAGAAATCGAATGACTTCACTTCTGAACTAACGCAGTCAGTGCTGGAAGTGGGAATGCAGCAAAGGACGGTCGAACCACCCACCACGCAACTCCACACTGCGAGAGTCACTTTCTGCTGCAACACCCAGGGAAAACACTCTAAAGATTTTATTTTAAAAATAATAATGTGACTGTCTTTTGAGAAGTGAGTACACCACCTGTGCGCACACGTTGACCAGCTGTAACTCCCACCCATGCGGTGCTGGCCGCCCACCTGTACCCGACCCGCAGCAAAGGCTGCCGCCAGCCTGGGGTCAACGGCAGGCCCCGGGGACACCGCTGAGGGAAGCGGCCGGTGCCCTCTGTCGGGGTGGACGTTTTTTCGAGCCTCCCTCCGGCCAACGTCCTGCACATGCTTGCGCCACGGAGCGCTCTGAGGCGAGGGTCTGTCCTTTCCCGCCCGGCCTGTGAGGCGCCGGGGCCGCGGGGCAGCGTGCTGAGGTGAGGCGCGGGGCCGTGAGGCGCGGCAAGGCGCGGGCCGTTGGTCGGTGTGGTGAGGTGAGGCCGCGGCCGCTGTGCTGAGGTGAGGGGCTGCTGAGGTGAGGCGGAGAACGGCCTGGGGCACAAACGCGGCCAGCAGCTGGTCTGCCATGGCCGGGACGGCGGGTCCCCGCCGGCAGCCCCAGGCCCCCGGGCCGTGATGCCCCCTCCCCGCCCTGGAGCTCCCCCTCCTCCACCACGTGAAGCATTTTCCGGGCTGCAGAACCCGGTGGAGAGCAGCTATCCCAGTGGGGACCGCCCGTCCTCTCCGCTGCCAGGAGCGTTTCGAGCCCTCAGCCTGCCCCGCCGCCCGGGCTCTGCTTCCTCCGGGGATTTTGTTTCCTACCTGCACGCTCCTTATGTAAGGCAGGATCTGGTGGGGAACCGGGGGTGTCGGTACACACACGCACGCACACAGGCATACACACACACATACATGCACGCATGCAGGGGGGGCAGGTTACACGCACACAGCATCCCTCCGCAGCCGCTCCCGGGAAGATGCCGATACCTTTTATCCAGGCAAGCGATCCACTCGCCGGAGGATGAGGTGTGGGAGGTGTGAGCGGCAACCATGTTGGACAGGGATCAGGTCGCCGCGCACCCGGTTGGCGGTGGCTCCCCCCGCCCGCCTCCCGGTCGGTCGGTCCGTCCTCCCTCCCTCGCTCGCTCCCTCTGGCCGCGCGCGGCGCGATGGGCTCGCCCAGGCCCCCGCCGCAGGCAGCGGGGCCCGCGACTGCGGGTCTTCCTGCGCGCTGCGAACGTGGGCGGCTCTCCCGCCTCCCGGGTGGGCTGTGACCTGGCGCCGCCTCGGCCGCCCGAGGCACCCGCCGGCCCTGCCGCCCCGGCGCCGGCAGGTAGTGGGCCGGGGAGGGGGTGGCCGGCGGGCGGGGAGCCCTGGGCTGGGAAGGGGAGTGAGGCCAGGCTGGAAAGGAGTTACCCCCCTCGGGAAAGGTGGTGGCCGGCTTTCAGGAGCTCCCCAGGACGCACACACGCCCGGCTTGCTGGTCTCTGCCCTTGCTTCACCAGAGATGTCCTTGACTGGATTTGGGGGTGGTGGGAAATAGAAGCTTTTTAATTATAATAAGCGTCTCAGGAGAGTTTTTGCAGCTCTCCAGACCCCTGTCTGTCTGTCCCACCAGGGGTAAATCCACAGTAGCTGTGGAAGGAAGGAAGGTGCAATCCACATTTCAGGATTTTTTCTGAAGCCTTCCTCCAGCCTGCTGCCCATCCTGTCATTGCCCACGAAACTGTGTCCTGAAGGCTCTGGTTTATTGCAGGTGAAAAATGAGCTGGGCAGTACAGCCTGTGAGTAAGAGTTAACAACTGGAGGGAGTTAACAACTGGAGGGAACCCAACACACAGCATGAGGAAGGTGAGTCCAGTATACAGTGAAAACCATCCATACCCTTCTGTTCTGATAGTGTGGCCTTGCAAGATACAGGTTTTTTAAGAATGCTAATGCATACATGATTAAAGAAGTGATGAGCAGAGGAAGAAATGTGGAGCAGCAGGTCTCCCTGTTTTGCAAAGTTCTGTGTGAAATATTTTCTACAAAATATTTCAGGATCTAGATCATATCTTCCCAAGTAACCTGTGTATAAATGTAAGCTTCAGCTTACAGTCAACACAACCTGCCTTGAGCAGCATGGGAGAAGGCTAGGAAGCTACACAAATTTCAGCAGGGTGTTCAGGGTTACATGTAGATGATAGCAAAGTAAAACTCAAACTGTGCCTTCCTTCAGGCTCATAACTCCTCTCTGCTTTGCAGTGTGGACACAAATGATTAATTCAGATGCTGATTATCTAACAGTGCTTTTTACATTCTCTATGGGCTACCTTCTCTCCCCTCAGTTCTAATCTCTTCCACTGTACCAAGTGTAGCTTTGTTACATACACGCCCTACTTCACATTTCCCATTTACCTTTTAACAGCCTCATTGCTGCCTACAGCTTCTACAGCACTTTAACAGAAATAAATGTTAACATCAGGATACTGAACAGTATGATGAAAAATCTAAGGAAATATATCTAATAATCCCTTTTGCTAAAAGAATACAGCTAAGAAATTGGCATAGCAGAGGAGAATGCCACAGAAGCCAATTTTTTCATTTTGCCTTAAAAAATTAAAGTGCATGCCAGAGAAATAGAAGAAGCTACCACCAGTCACTAAGATCAAAGCTGCAGCTCTTCCTTTGCTATAGTCCGTGAGGAAAAAAAAAAAAAAGATAAATTCTTGCATCTAAGCAATCAATCTACTTGAGGAAAATCAATGCTATTCATTCCTCAATATGCGAGTGTTTGGGAACCAACAGAACAAGAGCTTCAAATGTAAGAAACTCTAAATTCTCAAATTAATGATTTATAACATAGTATGTACATTACAGATGAATCAATAAAGCTCACTAATTTTGTACTTTCATTATGAAACATTCATCCCATTATTCCATGTAATTACAGTTTTCCTTCCAGAGCAATCACAGAAGGCAGGCCTTACAGCCCTTTCTCCTCTCAACCCAGTTTAAGCTGCAGTAGATGCTCTTTCCTCTGAAGTGGCACCAGGCCTGAGAAGGAGCCCAGAAATGACCCCTAGCTGAAGGCCTTTATCTTTTCTCACGGGCTGTTTCACTGACACAAACAGCATTACGCATACCAGTACCAGCAGTTTTGTACATAGCAACAGCGTAGCTCAGTCGGCAAAACCACGGTGCCGTGACTGTTTAGTGTTCGCTCAGGCCAGCTCTGTCAAGTCCTCTCCCATCCGTATGATGTTTAATGACCCAACCGCTAGAGGACAGGCTAGGCCTCCATAAAAGTTAGGAAGCCGGCATATTTCTTTGGTAAGCAGATGGCTAGGAGAAAATAGGCTGAGCTTGAAAAGACAAAGCCTTTGGAATGCTTTCCTGAGATGCAACTTGTGAAAACTTTTGTCAGTGCTCATGAACCTACCCTTGACCAAGTAACCTACCCACCCTGGGACAGCCCTCTGCAGTTACCAGTGCTTTTGATTCCCAGGAATGCAGCACCTGTAGGCATGAAGGGGATGTTGCTCAAATGCCTGGTTGTGGGCAGACACCACTCAGAGTAACTCTTTGTGGAGTGACCATTAAATAAGAGTTTAACACATTGTGGATTGTGCAAGCTAGACAGGCCCAGAGTGGGCTAGGAACCCTGGGTATATCCATATTTCATTCAAAAGTGTCTCAATTACACAGCAATTGGAGCGAGAGCCAAAATATACCTCTTGCAGTTGTATTGTGGGTAATCACATAGCTTTCTGATTAAGACATGAGTGAAACTTCTCAGAGAAACTCAGGAAGCAGGGAATAAATATTGGGTTGGTTCAGATATCAGCCTGTGTCAACCAAAGAGTCTCCAAACAGCACTGTCAGGAGCTCCTGACTACTGAAATTGACAGTCTTGGACCCCAGCTCAATGCATGTTCCCCTGAGATAAAAGGTACCAAATAAGCAGAATGTATCTCACATGACAAGTCAAAAAGAATGCAGATTATCATGTGACTCTTAAGAATTCAGACCATAACAAGCCTAGGAAACATATCATTTGAGAATGAGGTCAAGTGCCCATGCACCTGTTAGTAAGAGCATATGCTAGAAGGAAAATGCTGAAGCACACTTCAAGTAATATAAGGACTGTATCTCCTCTTGGTGCCTCATAGTGCCCATGGTTCATTACTTTTCTAAGTTATACACTTGTATGAAAAAGAGATGACCCAAAAGATATTTGAGACCCAGGATTGTTAATGGCCAAAAATGCACTTACACTCAATCTCACCTATATTTACACATGCGTTCTACTACACCTTTTGTGAAGTTTCACCTGAGAAAACTTAAAGGATTATGCATCATTAAAATGACTGGTGGTATGAAAGTATCTTTTTCAGAAACACATCCTTTTTTGGCATTTGTGGAACTCCACAATAATGCTTGAGATTTAATTTCTCGCTGTTGAACAGAAGTCTAATGGGACTTCTTACAGTCTGATTTGTGAGACTTTATTATGCAGCCAAAAATTTGGGATGACAGCTGCTTTCAAAGGATATTGTTGCTGGGAAATGGAGATTATTGCCAGCTGAGGTATATGAAAGATCAACTGGCCTTTTAACTTTCCACTGTTTGCAAAGGAATGACAGGGCCATGGAGAAGCCAGTAAGCCACAGAAAACCAGAAATCAGCCATCCTTCAAGTTGTCCTGTGCCTGTGAGACTGAGAGAAATTGTAGGATCCAAACTGTCGGTTGCACTTTGGGACATAAGGTGGATCAAGCTGAATTTCATATCATGACTATTGCTTTGCTTTTTCTTGCCAATACAAATACTCATTGCTTCACTTTTTTACTCAAATACAGCCAGAGTTCTTGATCAAATCTTCCAGAAAAAAATAAATTCCCCTCAAACAGGAACTTGCTATGAAAAACTTGAACCAAAAGACTAAATGATAGTTGTTAAGAGCTTGTAAAAATTGCCAAATATGTTTATTAAGGTGTGTGTTACACAGTAATAGGGTACAAAAGAGGGCTACTGTGGAAACCTCTTTACACCACTAATTGTATTGAGAACCTTAAGTTTCAAGCAACTCCAATAATACTGTTGAAACAAAGAACAGTAGGGGTTGCCCTGTTTTCTACAGCAATTTTGGATGGTGTATATAATGCTCCATACTAATGAAATTGTAGTTATGATGTAGTGAGGAATTAGTGGACACAGAATCTATAACCTGCCTGTCGGCATCGCAGTGGCTATCAAACTAAAGTAATTTAATTTCAGAGCAAACTCACACAAAACCCCAGCAGCTCAGTCCTCGGTTCTGGCCATCTGTTCAAGAGAGTACCTAGGGGAAACAGCTAGCTTCCAGCAACCAATGGACTGTTGAAGTATTGCTCAGCCTCAGGACTCTTCTAATTCACACTGACTGTACTGAATCTAATTCATAGCACAAGGCATTGGCTACAATCCTTTGTCCCTAAAATACATCTGGGATGCAGGGTAAGATAAGGCCAGCTCCAGCAGTCTTAAAACATTTAAGATTTCCTTTCTCTAGAGGAATCTCAAGTTTGTCACTTATGCTGATTTTAAGCACGTTTTGTGATGATATATGGAAGCCAAATTGATTAGCATAATCCAGAATGAGCACATAAATTCTACCTCAAACAGTAGTTTGAACTAGTGTATCACTCAGAAGTCCTGGAAGTAAAATCGAGACTGACAGAACTATGATGCATGTTTAGAATCCAGCAGTGCCACATTCAGTGTGGTTAGGGTTGTAGGAACCAAAAGGTATTATCTACACATATACACCACCTACTGACTTTGAAGGAGTAATCAGAATGTAGTAGAATAAAGGCAGAGAAACCTTCATATGAGTTCTTTTGGGATTTGTATGTTGTGAGGGCTGCAGTAGATGTGATGATGTACAAACTTAAAACAAATGCATATATTAACAAAACTGTCCTGTAAAGCCTATAAGCAATATATTGATTATCCTCTCCAATGCTAATCCTTAAACCCAGCATATAATGACATAGCAAAGGCTTTTTTGGAACAAGTAAGGACTTCTTTCCCAAATTAACTTCTTGCATCATGCCCTGTTCTATCCCTTCCTTGCTCCTGTCCTCCTCACTGGTTCAGGACAACTCCCTAGGTCCCTTCAAAGCACCTTTTTCAGAAATTGCACATCACCACAAGCCTTTCCCCACATCCTTCAGGAAGCCCTTCCACCACACTTCTCATGATAGCTCTACCATGGTACTCTGGAAAAGGCATGGGTGTTGCCAACAACAAAACAGGTACAAGTGAGATACAGATAGGGTGGTAAGAAAACATACAGTGTCCTATATATGTTCTATATGTCCTGTATAGAAGGTGCAGCATGAGCACAGGTGCAAGGTGGAAGAAACATAGCTGAGCTGAAACTCCACTGTAGCGATGAAGTTCAGATTCTGGGCTCTTTAAAATTAGTTGACAGCTTGCCTTTGTGTTCAGCAGGACCAGAACTGTTTTCTAAATTCGTGAAAGGAAAAGAGTTAACTGGACTTACAGTATATGTCCAATTTTATATATGCCTTACTAGTTAAGCAGATTTTCTGAACAGTAAAGGATTGTTTATTCACTACATCTAGTGCTGGGTTCTGCATCATTTTACCCATCCTTATTTGACATTGTCTGTCCTAATGAATGTAAAATAAAAGCGTTGCCTGCATCACAGTAAGAACCAACAGAAGGAGGATTGTATTAGTTTATACTCCTTGAAATAAAATATTCTCAAATTATAGCATGAATTACAATGACCTTGTGATACCATTTCTCATTAAGAAAACATGATGCAACCATCAGCTTTTGTGCTATTACTTGGCACAGGTTTAGCAGCATGTTGCACAGAAGTGCTATAAACATTTTTCTGTTTGAGGACCAATATCAAAGCCTTTCTGTGGAGCCACATTTTGAACAGATGGTCATTTGATTTGCACACCTGAAATCTGAGCCCATATCCTGAGATTAATTCCAAAAAGACTCAAAGAAACCACACAGTAAGAAATATGCTTCAAATAGTTAATTTAACAACATTATGGGTACACATAGGTTTCATATTTTTACTTTAACTACATTCTTTTGAATAGGGTTTTTCTCCCTGGGATTTTGGTCAAATTATTCCAATCTTACGAAACTAGATGAGCAGCGGAAGGTATGAATGGGGCTATTCTTTTTAATCCACTTCCCCAGTTATGTCAAGACCTAGATAGCTAGGCTGGGAACTGAAGGCAGAATCTCAGAATCTTATTTCACAGGAAAAAAGAAAATCTATTGAAATAAATAAACAGTAAGTTCTAACTTAGTCACAAGTGTATTGTAAAGATAAATTAGCTGATGAAGTATAGTTCTTTTAAGATGCAATACTTTACATAAATGTTCTTTTAACTTATTACTGTTTAGATCTCCAGACACATCAACATACTGGGTTCAAACAGAACTTTGTGTGCACAACTCAGGACAACATAAAGAATTTCAAGATGATAAATATCAGGAAAATACTTTGCAGTTGCCAAAGATACCAGGCAGGCTGGGACTCAGACTGTGCTATGTCCCTTTTCAGTGCAACATTCAGGAGGCTGTGGAACTTGGTGCCGCACTAGACCCACACAGCCTGCCATCATGCTCCTTACTCTGGGAGTACAAGGCAAACACATCAGTGCTGCTTGGTGGACCCAGATCAAACTAATCAGCTGGGGCTGAGTCACAGACGTGGTCAAAAGGGTCTGGCTTTATGCCCAGTCATAGGAATAGGGTTCATGGAGTCCTAGGCTGGCTCTCCACGTATCCACAAGGGCCTGACAGGAACGTTCTTCCCGCTCCCCGCTGTCTGAAAGCAGCTGTGCTGCCTCTGGACCTGACCTGACCCTACCAGTGTTCATTTATAACACAACAGCATGCACTTAGAAACTCCGAAACTCCACTGTAGCCTTGTAACACTGCACTGTCAGCTCAAATGTCTCACTTTCTCTGGGACATACTTAACTTACCATGGCTAATTGAATTAATCATTGGATTGTAATTACTTACTCATTCTTTCACCCAAGGTACAAAAGCAAATAATGTTCTTATTGCATACATGTATAATTTCTTATTCCTTTATCCTTCTTTGACAGCTTTACTGTATTTCAACAGTCATAAATTTTCATCAAAGGCAGAAAGGAAAGGTTTTGCTTAGCTACAGGGCCAGATGAACACATTTTTAACTGATTGGGACGAGTTTTATCTTCACAACTTGGTGTCAGCTCTCTCTGCCAGATACAGATGGATATACTTATAGGCAGAAAGAGCACAAGTTCATGGCCTGCCCCTAAGTTTGCTACAGCTGCTATTGAAGCCGTTAGGCTATCATCATTTGTTATTATGAAATAACTAGTTTTCATCATTTTACTGGGTGGAGTCTGAGGGAAAGCCTGGGAATTCATAGGAGCAAGGTACCGCATTAAACATCCTTGTGGTTGCTATATCCTCATAGATGACAGCTCAGCAAGAAACTTGTAATGGGTACAGGGTGATCCTCCTTAGGTCCCTTATTTTCATAGTAATTGGTCTTTTCATACTAAATTCAAATAGATTTCATTTTAAGCCTTACTTGATCAATATAGGAAGTTTATTTTTCCTAAATTCTGTTCCCCATTTCTCCTAGAAATCAGTTACAGAAATCAAATATATTTATTTATAGTTCTTCTCACAATTGTGTTTTTGTATTGATGCATAGGTACTTAAAAAACAAAGCTCTGATGCAGTGTCAAGGGTCTTCTAATTATCTCTAATTTTGTATTATTCACAAGATGTATGGCATGAAATCAGTTGACTACAGTCCCCTTGAGCTCCTTCATGATAATTCATGAAAAAAACCTATCAGTAGTAGAGACTTTTATCTCTGTGAGTACCACACCTCTCCTTAGAATGAAGAGGTTTTCAAGGGAAAAAAGGACATGGTACTTAGATACCTGGCAAGTAAAATTCCTGTCCTGTGGTTCACAGGTGATTTCAATAGTCTTCCCTCTAGCTCTCAATGCTTGTTGTTTTTAAATAGAAGTGAGCAACCTTAGCTCTCCCACTGACCCCTTGTTTGTAAAACTGAGATCTATAAAACATTATCCATATCATAAAATAAACACTTCTAAAAAGCTTTGTCAATGAGTCCTATATAACTGGGACATGTAATTTAATTAGACCTTACATTAAGTAATGACTTGTAATCTTCAGTGAATAAAGCAACAAGTCTTTTAATTATTTTCTGCAAATTCTGGTTTTCTGCAAATTCTTTCAGTCAAGAAGATAGACATCTATGAGTCCAATTCTGTAAACACAGATAAAACCTGCAAATTATTTCAGTTGAAATAATAATTTCATAAATACATTCAATGAAACTCGAGGATGTTCAGGAAGTCTGAGACTGTCCTGTTTACACAGCTGTTCTTCACTACTCTAAAGACAGGATTGTAATTAGCATCACAGGCATACTCTAATGAAAGCATTCAAAGCTTTATATTTACTTGTACACCGCAGTATGGTCTCTTATAGGTAAAGATCTTACATGAGACGTTTGCACATGGCAACACGTTTATATAGTAATTCGTTGTGCAGATTCATAGATGTTCAGTGCAGCTGTTGTATTCATCACAATACAGTAAACAAGTTAATTCTTTCTGCAAGGGTTGGTTCACAGGGTTACAGATTTTTTTTTTCTGAGAGCCTGCAGGGGGCACCAACCCACACCCGTAAAAACCAAATAATTAAATTAAGCAAATGAAACACAAAAGGCAAATTCAATAATTTATTTACACGGTAAAAATGACACAGTACACCTCAGATTATATATAATGTTCATAGTCTTCTTTTCACAGCTTTGAAAATACACCTTACAATAAATTACTCGCAGTCTTATACATACAAATAATTCAGACCAAATGGCTAACGAGCAAGCTGAATACAGCACAGGCAGCCATAATAATGTATTCTAGCTAAGAAAAAATGGTGAACCAATTGGTAAGTGGGGAAGGAAACTGCTGTGACTGTGGGCTGCATCCTGGCTCATTCAGACAGGTGGCATTTGTTGGTTAAAAACCAGACTGGTGAGTTGTGTAACAGGAAATCCAGCTATAGCAGCCCAGTAGTCAAATAGCAATAATGAAGTGCTACTTCATGTGTGTAGAAACAAAAAGAGGAGACCTGAATGGGTTAAAAAATGTTAATGACATGGCAGTAGCATAAAACCGTACTTTGAACCATGGGTTTTTTCACATATAAGTCATATTGGTTCCAGAGAAAAGTTATACCAATCTGAAAACTTTAAGCAGAGGCTATGCAACATACAGCAAATCTTTATGGAGATGCTCTGGTGTCTTCAGTGTTCTCTGATTTTCCTGGTGGAAGAAAGATGCCACATTTCAGATTCTCCCTTGTCCCCTGAAATTAGCAAAATTCATACCTGACAGCAGCTTTTAAATTAGCTTGAAGTACCCATTTTTCTAATGCTTCTTTCATAGGGGAAAGATAGGAAGGGTAGATAAACAAAAGCTAAGAAAAAAAGCAAATGAGAGGCCAGCACAAAAAGATGGCAAGAGGTGAGCATCAGATTGGAAAGAAAAGAGATTGCTGGGTCAGAAGTTCATTGACTCCAAATTTGTACAGGATCTGAATTTCTCAAGGGCCATGAAGAATAATCTCATTTAGAAAATTCCATGCAGATAAAGAAAAAAATAAGTTACCACTGGGGAAGTAACAAGAGACAAAGATCTGTATAGACACTAAGCAGAAGTTNCGAGTCTTCTCTTCCTCAGGCTAACCCGTCCTCAGCCTCTCCTCATATGTCAGACGCTCTAGTCCCTTAATCATCTCCATTGCCCTTCCCTGGACTCTCCCCTGTAAGTCCATGTTTTGTACCAGGGAGCCTAGAACTGGACACAGCATTCCAGATGTGGCCCCATCAGTGCTGGGTACAGGAGAGCAAGCACGCCTCTTGACCTGCTGGTCACACTCTTCCTAATGCAGCCCAGGGTGCTGTTGGCTTTCTGTGCTACAAGGGTGCTTTGCTGATTCATGTTCAAATAAAATGAGATAAAACAGATATGGGAGATAGATCTTTCATTATGCCAAGCCTGGACCTTGAAATGCATTGTAGTTCACAAGTCAAGACAGTCAGCTCCTTGTGGAAAGGCAAAATTCTGTGAGTTTGTTTTAGATGACTGTTCCTAGAAACCTTAAACTGAAGTTAAGTGCAATTGTTGGAGTATTCCAGCCATGGGAAGTGGAAAAGGAAGTGGGACTGGAGGGTGCATTCTGGGATCATACCTGCCAGACTTCCCATGGCCAGTACTGCCAGAGCTACTGTTGGTCATGCTGGTGAAAAATTAAGATTGCTTTACATGTCTCACGCTTGGACCGTCTTTTCAGACATTCACAGGTTTGTAAAATTTTAAGATCTTAAACTGAATTTTTCCATATTTGAGGTCTATCTTCTGTCTGAAAGCCTCAGCCAATGCCTTTCAGTCACCCAAACAGTTTAGGACACATACATTGTTCTGCTATTGTGAACATTCTGGTGACCTTTTCTTTAAGCACCTTTATGGTATTCCTAGTCTCAAACAGGAATCCGAGATCTGAAAGGATGTCCTTTCTGGAAAACTATCCAGGTTTTTGTTTTTTTCTANGGCACCAACCCACACCCGTAAAAACCAAATAATTAAATTAAGCAAATGAAACACAAAAGGCAAATTCAATAATTTATTTACGCGGTAAAAATGACACAGTACACCTCAGATTATATATAATGTTCATAGTCTTCTTTTCACAGCTTTGAAAATACACCTTACAATAAATTACTCGCAGTCTTATACATACAAATAATTCAGACCAAATGGCTAACGAGCAAGCTGAATACAGCACAGGCAGCCATAATAATGTATTCTAGCTAAGAAAAAATGGTGAACCAATTGGTAAGTGGGGAAGGAAACTGCTGTGACTGTGGGCTGCATCCTGGCTCATTCAGACAGGTGGCATTTGTTGGTTAAAAACCAGACTGGTGAGTTGTGTAACAGGAAATCCAGCTATAGCAGCCCAGTAGTCAAATAGCAATAATGAAGTGCTACTTCATGTGTGTAGAAACAAAAAGAGGAGACCTGAATGGGTTAAAAAATGTTAATGACATGGCAGTAGCATAAAACCGTACTTTGAACCATGGGTTTTTTCACATATAAGTCATATTGGTTCCAGAGAAAAGTTATACCAATCTGAAAACTTTAAGCAGAGGCTATGCAACATACAGCAAATCTTTATGGAGATGCTCTGGTGTCTTCAGTGTTCTCTGATTTTCCTGGTGGAAGAAAGATGCCACATTTCAGATTCTCCCTTGTCCCCTGAAATTAGCAAAATTCATACCTGACAGCAGCTTTTAAATTAGCTTGAAGTACCCATTTTTCTAATGCTTCTTTCATAGGGGAAAGATAGGAAGGGTAGATAAACAAAAGCTAAGAAAAAAAGCAAATGAGAGGCCAGCACAAAAAGATGGCAAGAGGTGAGCATCAGATTGGAAAGAAAAGAGATTGCTGGGTCAGAAGTTCATTGACTCCAAATTTGTACAGGATCTGAATTTCTCAAGGGCCATGAAGAATAATCTCATTTAGAAAATTCCATGCGGATAAAGAAAAAAATAAGTTACCACTGGGGAAGTAACAAGAGACAAAGATCTGTATAGACACTAAGCAGAAGTTTGGCTTCTAGGAGCAGCCAAGAAATGTAGTGAGGAAGCACCTCCTCATTGACCTAATGGCTCATCAACTATCTTGTATATTTCCTGAAAAGGGAAAGAGAAGTGACAAAATATTGCACAATTGCTGGCAGCTTGTATTATCCTCCCATAGCCACAGCTTTCTCTTGACGAGGCAGGGATTCATTCCATATTAACATTTTTTGACATTTTGATTTTTGTGTTCTTGTTCTGTATCTATTCAATCTAACTTGTTCCATTATTCAATCACTCTTACAGTAATTATTTTTTTTTTTACGTTCAAGTGAAATTTCCTACATTTCAGTTCTGCCTGTTGTCTCTTTTTCTGTCTCTGGAGATCCCTGAGAGGAGTCTGGCTTCATCGTTCTTATTCCACCCCCCATCAAGTATTGATAAATATTGATAAGATCCCCTGAGTCTTCTTTTCCTCAGGCTAACCCGTCCTCAGCCTCTCCTCATATGTCAGACGCTCTAGTCCCTTAATCATCTCCATTGCCCTTCCCTGGACTCTCCCCTGTAAGTCCATGTTTTGTACCAGGGAGCCTAGAACTGGACACAGCATTCCAGATGTGGCCCCATCAGTGCTGGGTACAGGAGAGCAAGCATGCCTCTTGACCTGCTGGTCACACTCTTCCTAATGCAGCCCAGGGTGCTGTTGGCTTTCTGTGCTACAAGGGTGCTTTGCTGATTCATGTTCAAATAAAATGAGATAAAACAGATATGGGAGATAGATCTTTCATTATGCCAAGCCTGGACCTTGAAATGCATTGTAGTTCACAAGTCAAGACAGTCAGCTCCTTGTGGAAAGGCAAAATTCTGTGAGTTTGTTTTAGATGACTGTTCCTAGAAACCTTAAACTGAAGTTAAGTGCAATTGTTGGAGTATTCCAGCCATGGGAAGTGGAAAAGGAAGTGGGACTGGAGGGTGCATTCTGGGATCTCACCTGCCAGAATTCCCATGGCCAGTACTGCCAGAGCTACTGTTGGTCATGCTGGTGAAAAATTAAGATTGCTTTACATGTCTCACGCTTGGACCGTCTTTTCAGACATTCGCAGGTTTGTAAAATTTTAAGATCTTAAACTGAATTTTTCCATATTTGAGGTCTATCTTCTGTCTGAAAGCCTCAGCCAATGCCTTTCAGTCACCCAAACAGTTTAGGACACATACATTGTTCTGCTATTGTGAACATTCTGGTGACCTTTTCTTTAAGCACCTTTATGGTATTCCTAGTCTCAAACAGGGATCCGAGATCTGAAAGGATGTCCTTTCTGGAAAACTATCCAGGTTTTTGTTTTTTTCTAGTGAGAGTACACACATGGAAGATGTCTTTCATAAAGGCTGTATCTCAAGTCTCTGAGGCCATCCTACTGAGCCATCTGAAAAGAGGGAATGACAGTGGTACCTCTGTATTTCCCAGCACTGTTGTGAAAATTAATAACATTTGAAAAGCACCTTGATTCTACAGTGATAAGCACAGGAAAAAAAAGCACATAAAGATATCATTAACCTTGTGGTCACAATGGGGTCTGAACAGACTGTACTAAATTAAACACAACTCGCATCACAGAGAAAACAAAGTTCATTGGCAAAGAATAGTCCATTTGTTCACTGCATTGGAGTATCATCCTCATGAAAAAAAGGGGGGGAATCTGGTCATTAATAACTTCAATACACATATACTAGTTGGCCATGGATGGTTTTAATCCAGTCATTTCCTAGATTTTGAGTGCTTGACTTTGCAAGTTTAATATTGTTTAGATACACATAATTTGTGACCACTAGTAGTAGACAGCTTTCCTTACTACGTGTGAATACTTCCTCTAGTTAAGAACCATAGAAATGAACCCACTGGGTACTTCAGAGGGCTAGGATGGAAGAGGATCTCTGGGGACAGTACACTCCAGGATTCCCTGTGATCTTTTTATTTCACAGCAGAATGGGTACGGTCTAGATCTCAGTACAGCCCAGCAATATTGCCCTCAGACGACCTTATTGGCATGTGTCCAGCCCTCACTGGATATTCAGAATATCCAACAGCCCTCATGTTGTCATAGTCCCCAGGGATGGTTATGTGGCACAGCCCCAGCATGAGGGCTAAAATTGATCAATTTACAAGCCATGTGCTGATCAAAAAACGTCACCCCTAGACATTTTTCAGAGGCACATGCGCCCATCCTTCTCCTTTACCTCCTTAGCAGAGGTCTCAAAAGAAAAGTTCATGGAAGTACCTACGTTTGTTCAACTTAGAAATTTAGACCCTCAAAATAGCAATAGTTTGTTAGCCTGCCTTTGCCAAAACAGTTTATAAACAGTGTAATTAAAAGGTTTGGAGTTGTTTTTTACGTTTATGTCTTTTACACAACCTAATATATTTTCTAGGGTGAAATCAGTGTGGATTAGAGATACAGATTCTCTACATTTCTTTCTGTTGCAGCATGATCTCAGGAAAACTTAAAGTGTTGATTGATCAACACTGCTATTGTTGGGCTTACGTACATAGAATATTTTAGGTTTTCAGCTAAGGTTTGTGAGTTTTGAGGGATGTACATTGTACAAGCACATATTGCCTCTGACTAACCCATCTCATTTCACTTTGGCAGAGGGACTTTTTCATCTGGAAGAGATGAGGTTATAGTGTCCTTCTATTGAGAACATATTACACAAATCCACCAAAAAATGCTTCAGTTAATATTTGCTAGCAGGGGAACCAGGGAAATATGCAAATCATACGACTTTCATTTTTTTAAGGCATTTTTGGGTTTGCCCTCAATAAGCCATGAAATAATATGTCATCTTACTACAATCTTGTGAAGCATTTAAATATTTGAAACTAACATGGGGCTTCTTTCCCTCTTGGAAAGAAGACCATGAGGACAACGTGCCACTGTCCAATTACAGCATATATGTATTGAAGTAAAAATATTTAAACAGATGTTATAAAAGACTTCATTTCCATTGTACAGCAGAAGCACATCTGCTGTACTTTGAACACTTCTTATCCATGCCAAAGGAATATTATGAAGAGAAAATGCATTTTTATGTGCTTTTCCTTTGAGTTTACTCTATGTGAATACAGAAAGAGTCTTTTCAGTACGAAAAAAGGCACTGATTGTGATCACTTGACGCTCTGTTTGCCCTACAGCTGCCGTTTATGAGTATTACCCATCTCTTGATTTCTGGCCTGATCTTTTAAAAACCTTGAATAATGCTAAAATAGTATTGGGCAGGAAGGAAATGAGGGACAGCATGGTGCAAGAGCAAACTAATATAAAAGTGCTGAAGTGCTACACTTGCTTCCTACCAAACCATTTTCAGGAATTAGCTTATTGGTATTGTTCTTTACAAAGAAAATATTTGATGCCACAGTATTATCACCAGTGTTGAAGTGTATCTATACTGATGTTATGATACAGCCTTGTTTTGGGGACATGCTTGGGATTTAGTATTAATGCTTCAAGCACATATGAGTTCCAGACTTGGGCAGCAGAGTAGTGGTGGCTTTAGAGTAGTAACCTTAATTGCTTACAAGGTAGGGCTTTTGTGTTTGCTCACTGGTGAGTCTAGAAGACTTACAGTTATATTTATCAGAGACATTTACTGAGAAGCACCCACCTCTATTGACTACATGCTTTACTACTGCAATTGCCTCAGTATTAAAAAGTGCTCCAGCAGGCAGTCAGCCTTTCTTCCCAGAGCATATGACAAACCTGTCATACATTCCTAGCTCACACAGGTACACAATCTCTCACTTTGACCATGTCAGTTTATCCACAAGATATTATTTAAAGCTAACAGCTGGATGGGACACAGAAGGAAGAAAACCTTGAAAGCTTTTGTTTTATACAGCTTCTTCTGGGAAGCAAGTGTGCAGCAGCAGTCTGACAAGGGATCTACACCAAGCTAATGGAACTGCTTCCATGTGGTGCCAAGAGTCCAAGAAAAAGCTCTCAGGGGCACAGAAGTTTTGCCATTAACCTGAGTGAGGTTGGAGTAGCAGTGGAATATAAATGTTATGCACGTGGAAGTTATGTAGAAGTGACCCTGTAGATGCTATAGACCCTAAACATAAGACACAGAGACAACATTGCTTATCACTGTCTTGGATGCATTTTTTGAGAAAGTGGAATGAGATCAGTAATCCATCACCTTGAGGCTGCTGGGTACAAGAAATACAAACACATTCACTTTGTAGGTACAAAAATTGCCAGCATTTTGGTACTATTAAAAAGCAGTCTGAGAGGATAAACGTGCTTGATATAAATCATAGTGTTGCATGATGCTTTTGCACTTGCAACTGCTACAACATGAAATCAGATTAACTAATATTATTCTCTAATGTACTCTAATGTACTCTACATTTTCTACGGTTTATGAAAGTGATGCTCATTTTCTGGCAGAAGAATATTTTATGCTGTGGAAGACACCTCATTTGTAAGACACTACACAACAGGGATTTGAAAGTAATGTTTTTGTGTTTCACTTGTCTTCATTTGGAGTGCAAGATGCTTATGATATTTCTATCTCTTCTGATAATACTTTCCTTCCACTTTCTTTAAATATTTGCTATGTCTTGGTTTAGAAATTTCAACTACCACCTTTTAGTTTTGGCAACTTTATTTTTCTAATTTTAGTTTTAACCAAAACCATTTATCTCCTCATGATGCACAAAGTAGGATTTGTGTGCAACCTTAACAACAGCTTTTTAGATTTCTCATAAATTAAATAAAAAAGGAACTGAATGTGAATTACTTCAGAAGTGTAGCCAAGTGACCTTATTGGCAAAGTGACCGTAGTGGTGCTTTGTAGAAAGATCATTATTATTATTCTCAATGTTTTTGCTGTTTAATGTTCCACTTCAAGAAACAGAACTCTTTTCCCTGTTCCTACCACTGCAAAGTGAATACCTACTACTTTCTCCAACATTACCATAAAAACAATTTGCAAAGTTGTCCTGGTTTCAGCTGAGACAAAGTTAACTTTCTTCATAGTAGCTAGTAAGAGGCTGTGTTTTGGATTTCTGCTGAGGAGAAGGCTGACAACATACCCATGTTTAGAGTTGCCGCCAGGACACTCAAGGACTTTTCAGCTTCTCTACTGTGCCAGTGTCTGCAGGTGCAGGAGAATCTGGGAGGGAGCACAGCCCCAACTACTAGCCTAGGATTTGATCTTAAATTTAGTATTGAGACCCAAATTGGTCAATGGTATATTCCATATCATGCATGTCATGCCCGCTGTGTAGATGAAGGTCTTCTCTGGAAGTACTCTCTTGGTCTGGGTTGTCTCCTTCTTGGTCGTTCCTCTCTCAGGGTCATCTCCATCTCTTGGACACTTNGCTCCCCCTTCCCCAGGAGGGGGGAGTGGGGAGAGGCAGTGAGCGGTTGTTGTGGTGTTTGGCTGCCAGCCAGGGTCAAAACTACAACAAAACTGTATTGCATTCACCAGTGTGCGTAGTCCATTCTTTTATTCTTCACTCTATGAATATAATTAAATTTAGCTTTCCAGACAGTAGACAGAGGAATAAATACTTTTAAGTGAAATGGAGAGCTATGTATCAAAGCAGCAATGAAAAGACCATCATTGAGAAATGTGTTGAAAATCTTATGTCGATAATTCCAGAAATCCTCTTCAAAACAAAGTATCTGAAAATAACTTTCTTCATTTATGAAACTGTACTTTTTCAATTTCTGATAAAAATGGCAAATCTTCTTAGACTGGAGAATTAGATAAAACTAAATCAGACTTTGTTTGAAGACAGATACAACTGTCAGCTCACAAGTTGTTGGGCAATAGCTTGCTGGAGGCAAGGGAGGCTTTGGCTGTCACCAGAAATGTTCTGACTTCATAATTATCAGAAAAAAAAGACAACCTTCTCTTCTGCCTCCAAAAGCAGAATTAGAAAGCCTTTCAGTACAATACTACACCTTCGGAAATAACATGTAAAGAAGGAAAAAGAATCTGGAAAAATAGAGACCTAAGAAATAATTGTCTATGGGGCAATGGAAGTATATTCTTAAATTATTCTAAACCAAACAACTGTTGCTTTACTTATCAGCTCTTGTCAGAGAGGATCTACAAATCATTTTAAAAAGGAGGCAGACACTAATTAACATGTTATGTTCATTTCTGAAAATTTTTACACATTTGTAGCATTAGAGAATTCCCTGGATTCCACTGAAATAGGGGCATATTAAGTATGCATATGCTGAAGAATTTATGAGATCAGGGATGTTATTCCTATTCTTTCTTTTCAGGTTTATATTGTATCACTATAAAGGTGATGGTTTAAAAAATAACAAGAAGTCTCTGACAGTATTATCCTGTTTATTACAGCCAAACCTGAAAGTACTACAGACACTAAACCTACTTGTTCTCAGTGATTATAAACATTGCAGAAATTGAGGTTATTTAGTTTCATAAATAAGTCATTTATCACCAAAAAAACCCAGTGATCTCGAACTATACCAAAATCACCCACCCTGTCAAGATGGTATGCAATTATTGGGGTTTCCCTGGTTGGTGGTTTCAAAGAAGCCAACAACATGCACAAAATTGACAAATATCAGACTAAGAAATGACAAAGCAATAGAACTGAACTTAAACTGCACAATCATAATGAATTGTTACTAGTATGTCCTATACAGCATACTGATGCTTTAGTATTTTTCTTTTTAAAACTATCTAATTATTCAGGTTAGTGAAAGAAGCATTATACTGATATCTCAGGGAAAAAATGTCATTGAGATTTCAGGCATCCTCTAGTGTGGTTATAAACAAATGGCTTCAGGAGTACTGACACCACCTTGGGATGATTCAGTTTGTGTAAGGAGGAATCAGTATTTTTCATTGATGTTTTAAATATATCTGTCATAATGATTCCCCACACCAAATACCAGCTGAAGAATCATACCAAATTTTGCTGTGAGAGATTCTATCAGCCACTGATTAATATGCTGTAATCTACAGTACCTGTTCATTCTTCTTTAGTTTTATGAGATTCTGTAG
Source organism: Syrrhaptes paradoxus (assembly GCA_013400615.1). Taxonomy (NCBI): domain Eukaryota; kingdom Metazoa; phylum Chordata; class Aves; order Pterocliformes; family Pteroclidae; genus Syrrhaptes; species Syrrhaptes paradoxus. The sequence continues at coordinate 29,508 of VZTO01015664.1, forward strand.
TTGCAGTTCCTGAGATTTCCCTGCTGGATAAAGCCATGTGTGGAAAAAAAAAAAAAAAAAAGAAAAATACTGAATTTTTCATGACTTAGAAGATCACAATTTTACCATGTAAAACTATGTGAAAGATGATTCATACTCCAAGACAGTCAGAGAATGTTGTTATAATTGTTTGTCTCAGCCACAAGTTCACCAACTGTATATATTTAAGTAGTTCTCACTGTTCCTGTTTGCAGATAAAAATGTGATCCCATGATCCTTTCAAGATAAGCTAACACTAATTTTAAACACTATGATTAGTCCCTCCTTATTTTTCAAACTAGGATCTCACGGAATTTCACTGTGCTGAATGCAACTCCTGGAGTTGTGAAATGCTCCCTGAGAACTTTTAAAATTCCAAAGATATTTTAGTCCTGACAGCATGCATCCGTGGTGTGTCATTCAACCCCTCGCAATAATACAACATTTTTGCCTGAATGTTGTAAACGGATCCATTTGCTCCATTTACATTTTGTGTTCCTGCAGCTACTCTGAACTATGAAGTTACTTCAGCTGACAGTACAACCAAGTCTACCTGTTACTTTAAGACTCCTGACAATTTAAATCCAACATATCATTTAAGCTTCAAATCTGAGGGTTGTCTTGATCTCTTAAGATTAATTCTTCCCAGGACAGTTAAGAATAGATATTTTCCTGTTATTTTCCTGAAAATTTTGTAGCTTAAATTGAGCAAGACTGAAATCATCACTATGCCTTACCCTACCTCCATGTCCCCAGTAAGGAATGGATGCGTTCTTACCATTTGAAGCTCCAGAGCAGATGGAGTTTGGCTATTCTGAGTCAGGGTCACAAGGTTTCGTATTTCCCTCTGTTCAAGCCTTGTAACACTTGGCAAGCATTAGTCATATACTAGGCTTCTGCTTGTTGCCCTTATCCATGTGGCTGGAAGGAAAGTAGTTTTTTTGGTAAACCGGGGAGGCTAAGCAGAGATTCAAAATTGGCATAACATCAGCATCAGTCTCCTGATGCCATTAGTACTGCCTGGCTTCTGCCAACCAGACTAACAAATTGTTCATGTTTGATCTTGAACTTTGTTCTGCATATGGCAGGGCAGAGTATTAACAGCTGAAGAAACAGACCAACCAGGGAAAACTTTTTGTAATTAGCTGAGTATGACTGTACTGTTCAGTGTTGACTCTGCAACTTGGCAATACTATCCATTGCTCACATTCGAGCAGGTATATTAGACATGTATTTAACAGTATTTGAGTTTATAAGATTACATGTGAACGCACGTTTGTAGCTGTGAGGAGCAGAAGCTAAAATATTCTCAGTGAATTCCATTGCCAACTAAACAGAAACTGTAACCAAGCAACACAGAAACACCACTTCAGTTATTCATGACTCGGAAACACAATTTACCCAATGTCTGCCTCCCCCTCACCCCCCAACTAAAATGTCTATATTTACTTGTCTGCTTTATTTCACTAATCTGCAACGTTATGTATCAAAATATAAAAAGCCAATATGAAACAACTGAATCCTTGTCAACGAAAAATTAGTAGAACAGCTTGATAATGCTGAGTCCAGGCACAACATTTTCAAAAACTTAAAATAGTTTCACATGGTTATATAGAGAACAAAGTAAGGAATAAATTAAAAAATGCTTTTCAGTTACATTTTTTCTTCATAACACTGGAAGTGGCATTTTACTTAGAGATTTGGAAGGATACCTTCACAGGCAATGGCAGTACTACTATCCCACTAACAGAGACTTATATCTGTGTAGTGCAGTAAGCCATCACTTGAAACAGGTCAAAAAGACTTCTTCACAATGACACAGTAGCATTGACAATGTGAACTCTTGTGGACATCTGCTGTGACTTTAAGGCAGTGTGTTATGCTGTCCTGCTGTTTCCCTGTTCCTAGTAATCCTGTTCTTTCTCCCCTTTCTCTGGGTCTCAGTGAATGAAGGACGGTAGGAGAGCTACTGTCCAACTCAGCCCTGAGCTAGGAATTCTTCTAGAGCATTTAGCATTATACAGGAAGCAACTTTTCTCAAAGGCAGGATGGTGTATGTACTGGTTTATACAACTGAGATGTGTAGGAATTTATTTAATTTTTCTACAAAATTTTTCCATACCTCTCAAGTATAAAGAAATCTAGACGGTCAATAATACATGTTCAATGAGAATGCCATGCTAATTATCCTGTGAGTCATTCCACATGAAATTATATGTTTCAGTCTGCACTAGTATTTCAGCTTCTGTTGCTAAACAAGTAGGCGATGTACAGTGAAACATATTTTTCAAGCTACTAGTCACCAGTGAATTTGTAAGGAGTATCTTAAGTTCACAACTTCACTGGAAAAAATGGGGGCTGCACCTGAAATTTATTTCTGAGTCCAGAATTTTGAGCAGAAATGAAGTTACCACTTTTGTGAGTTGCTGCCTTAGAAGATGTGCAAAGTCCAAGTTAGAAAACTTCATATTACTATGCAGATATTATTGGAGGTGTTTTCTGTCATAGCACCTAAAATCTAAAAAAAAGCAGAAGGTCATAAAAACCATAAAAGACGTCTATTTTGCTTTTCACTGCTGTTACATCAAATTAGTTCTAGTATGGAAAAATACATATATTCACATATGAAAATGTGCAATATATAGCTACTGCTTAATTGTTGAGGGGCTCTGGTAGACATTTTTCATCTTTTTCGAATGGAAACATAAGATTTTCGTAGTATCATAGAATTATAGAATGGCCTGGGTTGAAAAGGACCATAGTGATCATCTATTTTCAACCCCCCCGCCTGCACATATGGCTATATTTCAGCATCTTATTAAAATACACTGAGCACTTTGAAAGCAAAGACAATGTCTCTGCCTTCATCACTTTAATATGTATGAAGAATACTGTATCTCTTTTCCCAAATTGTCAAGTTACCGAATAAGCACTTCAGAAATGTTCAAGTAAATCCTTCATTTGCTGTTATAATTACTTCTTTGGACAAGTTATGGAGTTTGAATTTTTATAACAATTTTTATCACAGTTTCAGATTTCAGCAAATAACTGAATTTTTAAAACATAAATTAAAAATATCTATTTTGGCCATCTAAACAACTTGGTTTATGTTTTCATATTTTGACATAGACATTAAAGAGTCACCCTTTTGAGTTTCACTGAAAAGGAATAAATTTTTTATTTTAAAAAAACATCCCTTTTTAACCAATGATAGTAACTATTTTAAATAGTTCTTTAAGAGACTGGACAACAGAACAAGACACCTGAGCTATCTTCGGTCCTGGGAGCAATCTCATAACATTAATGCTGACCTACATGTATTTTGATTAGCTCACTGAGAGCCCCAGTGCTATCCTGCTATTTCGTTCCCTTTTGGATAATGTATGTTCCTGAGGCATAGTAATTAACCTTACACAGGCCCTTCCCTTGTGGTGTATTAATCACACTTGTGTGGGCTACACACATCATATTACTATATAAGATTTCCCATTTAAATTTTTTTTCCTATATTTGGGAGAGGACAACTCCTTTCTATGCTCTTTTTATCCTTGTCATTGTACTTCTGTAAAACAGGTACATTACGTGACAGTTTCTAAAGAGTTCCAATCTGCCTTTAAGAGCCAACATCCCCCTAAATGTTATTATAGGCAAAAAGAGCAAACAAAAGCAAACTAAACAGGCTGCTTCTTGGCTGAGCTTGGAAGGAGACCTGCCAAAAAGACACAGAACTTTCAGGGTTGTAAATGGTGCAAGAGAAATAAAAGAATTATAAGCCTAGTGTTCTCCTCAGGCTCTCATCTGNCTTCTTTTCAAAATCTAACTTTTAAAGCCAAATGTCTTCTAGGTTTTAAGCCCTGGACAGGTTTTTTGGTTTGTGGTTGTTTGTTTTTTTTTTTAATCTAGAGACATGTGGGATCTGAAAACACATTTACAGCTTGTATATACCAGACAGGTATAGGGCAACAATCCACATGATCTGAGTCCCCATAATCTGGATTTGAGACCTGTTTGGACCACTTGATGCTACTTTTTGGTGCACATGTTAGGGGCTTTATGTTCATGAAAGTTAGACCTCTGGGGAGAAACACAGTTTGGGTCTCACCCGAATGGGGAATGGGGATGCAGTTACAATGCACACCTTGAGATCTCATCCAGTACCCCAGTAATGACAGCTGGTTATTACCATACAAATTTGAAAGAGTGCAAATCTGAGTGGACAAAAGCAGATTTTCATAGGATTTATACTATGTTCGTGAAGGATCTTTTAAAATAAACAGCAACTAAAGTATGATTTTATTCTCAGAGGAAATAACAAAATAAAAATGCCTTAATAGACCATATGAATATTTAAACATTTATACTTCCTTACAAGTATGATAGATGGGAGTCTTCCCTGAGTTACAGCACCAGAGCAAAGCCCACTACATTTAAAACAGCCCCCTGAAATCTCTAGAGAACTCGCTAGATCCCAGCCTAGCTGTAGTGAATGTATTTCTCTCATGTGGAATTTCCTTCATTCAGAGTATTTCACATGCCCCTGGCTCCGTGGCCTGATCCCTTATTAGTCTATATTTCAAATACTTCAGTTGTGGACTTCCAATTTGAAACTGTCATTTTGCCCATTTTCTCTCTTTCAGGCTGTTGGGGTGCCTATGTTCCTGTGAGGGTGGATGAACT